>VWYK01014487.1:0-18720 GCA_013399775.1 Semnornis frantzii | reverse complement strand
AAAAAAAAAAAAAAAAGAACAGAGCACAGCAGCTATAGGATGAGCTCGTGGAAGCACACATGCTAGTGGAGGCAGAGATATAAGAATCGCAGAATGTTACGGGTTGGAAAGGACCTCCAGAGATCAAGACCAACCCCTCTGTCAAGGCAGGATCACTTCAGATAGGCTGCTCAGGAATGCATCCAGGCAGGTTTTCAAAGTCTACAGAAAAGGAGACTCCACCTCCTCTCCAGGCTGCCTGTTTCACTGCTCCATCAGCCTCATTGTAACAAAATATCTTCTCATGTTGAGACAGAACCTCCTGTGTTCTAGCTTTTACCCATTATTCCTTGTCCTATCACTGGACACCACCAAAGAGGGACCATTGCCTTCATCATGAGACTCATCCCCCAGATATCTATAGACATGGATAAGATGCCTTCTCAGCCTTCTCTTCTCCAGACTAAACAGCCCCAGTTCTCTCAGTCTTTCTGCATAGGAGGGTTCTTCAAGTCCCTCAGTCATCCTCATAGAATCTCTCCAGCATATTCCTGTCTCTCTTGAACTGGGGAGCCCAAAACTGGACATAGTACTCCAGGTGTGGTCTCACCAGGGCAGAGTTGAGAGGGTGGAGAACATCCCTAGACCTGCTGGGCACATTTTTCTTCATGCACCCCAAGATGCCATTGGCCCTCTTGGCCACAAGGGCACATTGCTAGCCCATGGACAGCTGCTGTCCACTAGGACTCCAGGGTCTTTCTCTGTGGAGCTGCTTTCCAGCAGGATGTCCCCTGCTCTCTAGCGGTGCTTGATGGTATTCCTCCCGAGATGCAGGACTCAGTATTTGTCCTTATTGAACTTCATCAAGTTCACCTTCACCCAACTCTCCAGCCAGTCCAGATGGCAGCGCAGCCTCTGGAGTGTCAGCCACTCCCTCCCAGTTTCATATCATCATGTCTAATTCACATCACAAGGCTTAATTGCAGAAATTCTTGAACACAGGCAAAGACTGTTAGATCTGATAGGCTAATCTTGAAACAAGACCCAACCAGAAGCACTCACTTCAGTTGAGTCCTCATTGAGGGCAACAGCATAGTTAGCAGCCTGAAGTACCTCTTTTCACATTGAAAAATTAGTGCTGACTCCACAATCCAGCCCTTTGGAGAATAAAAATGCAAAATAAATAAAAAGACAGTTTTTTTCTTTTTTTCCTTTTCTATTCACCCTGGTAAAGAAAATCGAGTGACACAGATCTCTTCCCAGCATTAACTGTTAACTCTTGCCTCATGTTGCTAGGGGTTGTTCAACATGCCCACATGCCATTCAAGAGCTGAATACAGCAATACCTATACACACAAAGGCAAACCCAAGGCACATCGCTCAGTAAAGACGTCAGATACAAAATAGGCAATGAGGAGGGAACAGCTCCTCATTCAAATTTCTGCCTGGTACAGAAGACTGTTATAAGAGGAAGAGAGACAGCTCTAAGACTGACCTTCTCAGAGGAAAAAAAAAACAAAACAGCACTTAATCAGGACTGCTGTTATACATGAAGAGGTATAACAATAAGAAAGGATATTTCAGAGATTGAGTCTGTGTTTTCTCTCAGAGGCAGGAACAATTCATCTCATTATTTAAATATAGTCAAGTGTATAAAGCTTTTTCTTTAAGCCACTCAGTGAGAGACTTGTCATAAATTCACAAGGCCAGAAAATATCACAGTACATTTAATGCATTTGCAAATGAAGAGGCAGACCAAGGTGAGAGATTTAACGCTGAAATTCATTAGGAAGAACAAGTTACTAATACTTGCACGTGATTACTCTCCAATATTTAAGAATACTGGTTTGATTTTAGCTAATATATAAAGATACACATTGTGAATTAAAAGCTTATTAAAAGCTTACCAAACATATTGTGCTATGCACATATATCTGTCACAGACCCAGAGATGAAAAGATGCTTGAAAAAGAAAATAAAAACCCTAAAAAATAAAAACGATAAACTATAAATGAACAAATTGCCTACCAGATTTCCCTCCTCACCCCTCCTCAAAGTTACAGAATTGCTTTGCAGTAGCTTTACTGCATTGAATTACCCAATTATCTTCTAAATTATAAAAGGCAAATCTTCACCACCAACTGTTCCTAGGACTGCCAGGATGTGCAGTGTTGCAAAACTGTAGCAAAAATGTAAACAAAAGAGCCCTACTGAACAGGGAGGCAGGCTGTCCACATATGCCAATCCCAGCGGCTTCAATCAAAGGAGAGATTGTTTCACAAATAAACTAAGCCAGTGCAACTAATAAACTCCTGCTCTAATTACTGGCTGCAGATGTATCAACTGAAGCAAATGAGACGCAGGCAGCCATTAATTATCTAATGAGGCCAGCAGTGTTTCTGATGAGGTGGGGCTGATTAAATATTAAACAGTGGCATATGGTGAGTGCCAAGAACAAAAGACTTGAATCCAACTCTCTCTTTCTCTCTATGTGTATTTATATATATAAATGCAACATTGCATGAAAAAGTCCCCCTCTGCTAAGACAGAAGAGTGATCTCACTCTGAGAAAGGTAATTAGGACAGAAACGGAAACAAAACTCAAAGGCAGTCTAGCAAGATCTGACTTCTGAAGGTATAACTCAGATGAAAAGGCTTCACATTAAAGGGATGCCAAAAACATTTAGGTATTGCAGCAGTCATCTCTTTGTTTAACCCTTTTTAGTTATTAAGACCTGCAATTGTTCCTTTTTTTTTCCTCCTTGTTCCTTTCTTCCCTTATCTTGCAGTGGAAATGTCCCAAGGCTCACTCAAATAGCATACGCAATATCAAGCAAATCCATCCTTGTAACACAGCTCACAATATTCAGTCAAAAAATGCTAAGTATAAGAAGGGGAATGCAATCATTGAAATGTTATTAGGGCCAACTAGGTATGACAGACTTTAAACTGAAGGAAAAGCCCAACCTTACTCACACAGATGTCAAGCCCACTGAAGCCAACTAATCCCATCAGACTTAAATGGGCCAACTACAGCCAGCACACCAGACAGCTTCAGATAAGCCACGTGACTTTTTTCCCCCTCCTTCCAGATGCTCTGCCCTTCATCACAGGTATCCAGAGAATCTGAGAATTCCTCCTTTGCAAAGGCAGGGAGCAGGATGCAGGGTGCAACATCCTGAACTACTGCACAGCTTCTATGAAGCAATAAGCTAGTACTTCACTATTTAATGCTTCTGGACAGTTTGGTTTCAGTCTTGCCCCTGTGCACCGTGGCATTTCAATCTAACACCCCTGGGAACTGCCAGGTATGTTGATAGTTTACTTTCCCCTCCCATGCAAATATGGCAAATCATTCTGATTTGTCCTAATCTTATAGCACAAATATCAAGCTGTTCAGCGCAAGCGATCTGTGCACACACAGTACTTAAGAACTTATTTCTGTGTTTGCAGCAGAAACTCTGATCTGCTGCTGGAAAGCTTTCTGGCCTCCAAGGGAACCAGGAATTTTCAAGGAACTTGAGAAACCCTTCAAATCTGTCAGGACAAATTTGCAAAGATAGGGAAAAAAGTTCAGATCTAAAGTAGACTTATGGCAAGGGAAATTGTGTCTAGAATTAGCGATGGCTGCACATTCTCAGAAACTTCTGAAGGCTGCTCTTTGAAACTCTTAACAAGCCAAACAGCATTTGCTGTTTATTTCAAAATATGCTCAGATGGCAGCCACTTGTCACACTTTACATTGTTACAGTGACAACAATGCAAGTGTCCTCAATCCATCCAAATTTTTTAGCTGTCATTTGTATCAGTTTATTACAGAATGAGACATTTTTATTTCAGGCCTTCATGTAGTAAGATAAAGAATCAACAAGTCATTATTGATTACCTGGAAAGATGTCAGATTTTTTTAATACCTTTGCTATTACAAATATTTTCCCTAAATATGAAAGAATGTTTCTCCCCCATCTGCCTTTTTTTTCCTCTCTCTTTTTTTTTTTCTTTTTCCTTTTGATAATACCCTTCTTTATTATAATCTCCTTAATATCCATCTGCTACCCTTTAGGCTAAAGCTTCTTAAATTCAAATATAGGGCTATTTTTATCACAGAAGAATATGTAAAGCAATAGAAACATTTTAATGGATTTTTGTGCCTGTGGCCCTTTTTAGCTGAATTTCCATAATGAAATCCAGTTACAGACATTGGTGCTGCTACAGTTGGCTGTTCACACAAATACAGAACGAGCATTTTTTCTTGTAAGCCAACCCAGTAAAATAGACAGTGTAATAGCAACCTACAGAAACCACAGGATTTTTTTTCCCCTCTGTTGCTGCTTTAGTATAACTGTATTTTTACTCCACTAGGACATAACAATCAAGATAAGGCCACAACTTTACATTTAGGTTATAAATAAGATGTATAAAGTAATTTTTGTAAGTAGTAACTAACAAAATGAGAATGCTTTCTTTTGTGCATGGTGTTCAAGAACATCAAAATAGCTTCATAAAAACAGCTACACACAAAAATATTCACAGTAAATGTCTGTGTAAGTTGACTATTTCTATTAAGGGTCTAAAAAATATTTTTCTAATAATATTTTAAGGGTACTGATTCTTCTCAACCTAAGTATTTTATTATATTCTCATAGCTGTAAATGGAGCTGAGCAGAAAACATTCCTAACATTTAAAGTGCTTTCATACTTATCATCCGGATAAAATCAGAAGTTTTAAACAGAGGAAACTGAATATTAGTGAGTAGTCCATACCCGCCGTAGAACAGTGAACAGTAGTCCATACCTCCCATAAAACAGTGAACAGCCTTTCTCTTCTAAGAATTTAAGCCAGCAGTGGCCAGCCCAGGTCCAGAAGCCAGGTTACAATTGGGACAGCCTGTTTCTAACAACGACAACCCAGCACTCAGACAGGAAACGGCTTTCAATTATTATTTTTATATTAATTACCACTTTGCAATCTCATAACTGACAATCTTAACTTTGATCATAATGCAACTCAGCCTTCTATTAACTTGACTGAATTCTATGGGCATCCCAACTGCTCAGCCATTATTATTTTTTAATCAAGCCCAAAGTATCTCAAAATGGGCACTTAAACACTGAAATGCTGCAGAGATATAATAAATAACAACATTCTCAGGAGCACCTGATAGAATTAGAAGCCTTTCTCACTTCTAAAACCAGGACCTCAGCATTTCTGTAATATTTATCTTAGCAATTACTTACCAAATCTCATTTCTGTTTCCAGAAGCCCTTACCATTAATTGCCTCAGAATCTATACAAGGTGTGATGAGCCTCTGCATTTTTATAAGTGCCCTTCAACACAAAGAATGCTCTTTTGAATAACTTGTAATTGTTCTTGGCATAGGAGCTTATCATTTGACACTTATAATACTACACTTTTCTTATTTCAACAGTAATGTCTGAGATGCTAAATCCAAAGTAGCATTTTGATTGACGTGTGCACATTTAATTCCGAATATCTCATTATTCTAAACTTGGTGTCTACTTTATGGTGACTGTTAACAACTACATCTCCCTCTTTCCTTTGCTTTGGTATGATGTGTCTGTAGAAATTAGATGTATTAATATGCTTCCTGTGACTGCTAGCTCTTTCAAGTTTTGTACGTAAGTTTGAGAGTTAAGTATTTAAACATGTAAAAATAATAGTATATGAAGAAATAACTGTAAAGTTTCAGTGATGTTAAGTATGGACCCTGGCCCACGTCAGACTTCTGTCTTCAACGTAAGGCCTCTGAGGCAGCAGAATCCAGCTAGAACAGTGTGCACAGAAGTGAATCACAGCTCAGATAAACAGTCGCCGTCAAAAAAAAAACTCCTAATGGCAAAAAGACAGCACACCAGCAAGACACAAAGCCAAGAAGTTATTGTTGGCCTAGCTAAGGTTTTAAAGAGCCTAACAGTCAGAGTTACATCATTAATATTAGATGTTAATGAGCCTTCTCTCTAATTAGTTAACTCACCTCAAATTGTTACACAAGAGCATTAATTCTGCCTGTGCTCTTGGCTATGGTTCTCGCTTCTGTGGCCCTGCTGGCTCCCCAGGTGACAGTGGGGCTGCACAGGAGCAGGGGAATGATGCCCATGGAAGGGGATGTCCAGGGGAGCCCCAGTCCTTTGCCAGCAGATGCCAGCTGCTTGTGGAAGAACTGCCCTGAGGCTAGGGCTGTGGTGCCATACCTCAGCCAGCTGCCAGCTCATGCATCTGCACAGAGCTGGCCCAGCCCTGTTTTCTGGGGCTGCCCAGTGCCCACCACAGCCAGACAGCAGTTCCCCACGTGGGGCCCTCGCAGAGGTTCAGCCAGCAGAGGGGAGCAGCCCTCATCCCAGCACAAGTGTTCAAACCAGACATGGCTGGCACAGGCCCAGGTCTGGTGGATCCCAGAGCCCAGCACTCAGAAGAAGATGGAGCCTGCTGCACAGCAGTACTGCCAAAGTCATGTCTGCTGGGAGACAGTGTCTGTGCTTTTGTTGAGCTGGCAGCAGCAACCATGGATTACAGCACTGTGGCCACCACTGAAGACCAAACGGAAGAAGCAGGGTTTGGGAGCAGAGTGCCTTTTTGTTCCACAATCCTGAGCAAAGCTGCTGATAAGGAAGGGGCCCTGAACTCTCTGTGCTCTTGGCAGTGAGCTCTCTCTTTTTGGGAGGCCAGGCCAAAACATTTGAAGGGCGAAAGGAAAACGCTCTGTTGTCATAGGCCTTATACCAAAAACTAATGAAGAAAAAGCCAAATTCCTCTCTTATTCTGTTCTGTTTTCCTTTCATGCCTGCTAAGGTTTTTCTGTATTCCTTTGTGAAAGAGATGTAATGTACTTTCAGAGGGAGTCAGATCCTGCAGGATCCTAAATTGGCTCATTTAATCTACATGAGTACTTGAATCCTCACTTAAGACATTAGTTAATTAAGCCACATTAAACCACACAGGCAATAAAAAGAGGCTATGTTCGGATAAATTTAAGGGTCTGATTTTCTGATTTAAAACCACAAAGCAAAGGCTTGTGGAGAGCCCAGCCTGGTGCTCCCTCATTAACCCAGCATATTGTGATGTTTATAGTTCTCACTCGGGATTAGGAAAACAAGGAAAACAGGGATTTATAGTGGTAAAACAAAAATAGATAATGCTGCAGAAAAATAAAGTTTGCATCTGCACCATGTGCTTGCACAACGAAGCTTTGCTTTGTGGGCAGTTCAGAAGTTTCCTTCATGCTTAAGTGAACGTTCTCATATTCACAAGGAGAATTTTTTGCTGCCATTTGATGGTCTCTCTTCTATAGATTTTTCAGTAATTCTGTCAGTAAGCAGAACTCACCGCTGAGTGAGCTAAATAACCGCATCCAAAGAAAAGGTAAGCAAGAAAAATGAGTTTTCCATTAAAAAAATTATTAACTGGAACAAGATTTAAAATGTTCAACTAAGTTCAACTTATTAAACAAACACTAGCTGAGAAAGAAAGGCTATATAAGCAATAAAACAAGTAAGAAAGGCAAACTCAAACAAATAATTTCCTGGCATGGCTCCACATGTGAATGCCATGCTCAATGTCAGAGGGCCTTCCCTTCTCTCCCAAAAGATGTATCCTGGTTTCAGGCACATTTCTGCAACTGAACATCCTCACCACTACATAAGTGTCTGAAGTTTTAGGGAGTAGAAAGGGGTTAAAGCTAGGGTTTCTGACTGTTGGAGCTTTTCTGTTCCTGGTTTGGTTTATAAACACTATTTCACAAGAACTTAAACAAGTTCTATGGCATTATTGCTTTCCCTCCCTCAGCTTAGTTTCTGAGAACTTGGAAAACATTATGGTATCAGTGTTTTGCAGAAATATGCCAATATAGGGGAAAAAACACTCAGAAACAAGCATCTCAGTGAAAAATATGAACTCTTTCTGTATTCCAAACCAATATCTTAAATACAATACTTTAATAAAGCTGCAGGAAAGCGAGGAGAAAGAAAAAAAAAAAGAAAAAGAAAAAACCGAAGTACAATTCTCCCAATTCTCCTCATTTACAAATTCAGAACAACTCTGTCTTCTGCCATGCCTGTAGTTTAGAATTAATCAAAGTATTTTTGCAAGCATATAAAGGCAAGGCTCATGCTGTTTGTTATCTCTATAAAGAATTAGGGCTGTAACAGATTTAGTGAAAGAGATTTTTCAAAGGAATTTAGGAGTACAGTTTCTTGGGAAAACAAATCACATTCTTTCCCAAGTGCAGCAGATAATGGTTGAGACCCAGTATAAAGAAGCACAATAGCAAAAAGAAATACAACAATCCAGATAGATAGTGTACTTCTCCTATGGGTGTAGGTAACGCTTTGAAAATGTTCAGCCCATGATTTTCTTTCATTTACATGAGAAAAAAAATGTGGTGAGAGGTTTAGCGATGCATACAAGACTACACAAGAGCAGATGCAAACGAAATAAGTTTTGAACTGTTTCTGATCTTTAGAAATGTATTTGTTCTGAAGGCGCTTCAACTCAGCATTCTCATCTTTATTTTCAATGAACAGAAGTATTATCACTGTTACTTCAATTTAGGATATCGTTCAGCAGCTTTAGAAGAATCTCCTTGAGATTTGGAAAGCAGCTTGCTTTAGCCAATAGCGTTGAAAACAACAAAACCCCAAAAATGAACACACTACCACAATCTCAAGATTAACTTGATCATGTAAATATTCTTTCAAGAAATAATCAGCTATCTCCATTTGAAACCAATTTCTACTTTTCTTTTTTTTTTCTTGTCCTTTAACAATGTAACTAAATTTTGTATGTAAAAAACAAAGATAGTAAAATGTTAATCTGTGTGCCGTCTTGAATTCCCCAGACTAGCAGCGTGATTGGTTCTGAGCAAGTAATTAGAAGGAAATTAGAACAGATTTTTGTTTCTGCTTATTTTTATTTAATGTTAAATTCCATAACATTGAGAAAACTGTATTAGGTTCATTGCAGTAGGCAAGATAATAGATAAAGGAAAATTATTTCACATCTATCTTTGAAGTTGCTTTTTTTTTTTTATCTTGCTTTTCCCCCTGAATATTTATAGAAGAAAAGAAAGGAAGCCTTCTGGGGACTTACCCATTCCCTTTATGGCTTAGTAGCTAGGTTTCCTAGGCAGCTCTTGAAAAAGTATTAAAACAGTCTATTACCAACTTCTACTCATGAAGAAGTAAATGGAATTAAGTCAGGAAACACATGGTTTTGATACCTATTACAAACTGCTAAGCGCTCTAGTTTTCCATTGATCTGTTTGCTATGAATTAGTCGTTAATGTTTCCTTTTTAAAAATGTGACATTGTATTGAATCATCACTTAATGCTAAAAATTATGCACGAAAGCTCACGGCTGAGGCAGAAATACAACCTCAAATTTCTGACACAATCCAATCAGAGATTTGTCCATCAGAGTTGCTCAGGAAGAAAGAGAGTTCATTAAGGAGCAACAGAAGCCATAATAATGTAGTACTTTATGCTCCCTATTGATGGTGTGAGTTTTATAGGAAAAAAGGAAAGAAAGCGGTTGAGCATAACATTGATTGACACATACTATGACTAAATACACATAGACACACATAGAAGAATGCCAGTTCCTCATATAGCTTTCTTTCATGAGAAAGATAATAATTTGCCAACCACTTACCCTCAAAATCTCAGTATTTTCTTTAATGTACTTTTTTACCTCTGTCTCAGTTGGACATGAGCATTAAGCTCACAAAGTGGTAAACTGTTGCTCTGATTTTACACCTTTCCAGCTTCATTAGTCGAAGATGATATTAATGTAATTAATAAGTTCAGAAAGTTCTGAATTTACTTAATCTACAAAGCAGAATTTAGTAAGAGGCCTGAAATACCAAGTATTAAATCGACAGAACAACATCGGTGCGAATCTAGTCTCGGTTTCCCCTCACTGCCACCTCAACCTATTTGCCCTCCTCTTGCTGCTATTTGGGGCATTTGTAAACACAACAGAGCACCTCAGTGGCAAAGAACTATTTAACACGTAAAAAACTACAAAGATGTGTGCTATCTCTTGTAGGTAAGATTTAAAATGCATTTAGAAGTAGTGATTTTCAAAGGCAATTAAGTAGTTACCCACCCTCCCTCTCACTGTTCTGTAAGAGCTGTTTCCTTTACTTCCCAAAGCAACTTGGAAAATCCTAGGACTTTCACCTCCCTTTTTCTGTGCTGACAAACTGCTGCCATGAAAGATAAGCAGGTCAAATTGAGACTACAGATCGGATTATATTTCTCAGGAATGGAGGAGTCCAAAGTGGCTAACAGAACTAATCTGTTTGTGTAAGTGATGTACGATTAGATGTTTGCACAGTTCTCGCTAGATGCAAGACAGTGTTTACAAATGCTAAGTGTCATTATATGTAAATTAGCTGCCTCTGCAGATTTTTTTCTGGTGAGTCAGCAGCTACTCCTTGCTTAAATTATGCTCTTGTTCTCAGAGTACTCCTTGATGCCTCCTGAACACTTTTTCCCAATGGAAGATAATGCCTTTTGCAATGCAAGGTCCAATTCATCTGACAGTCATGGATTGGATGCACTGCTGAGGGGAGATAATGAGAATTGTGTATTTGCAGAACACTCTGTCCTCTGAAGCTTTTCTTGCATCTATTTACTGTTTCGCATATCTTTAGTATCAAGTTACTGTCTTAAACCAGACAGATCTCAAAATCTTTGGCAAAACATTTTTACCGATATTGAACATTTGGGATTTTTATTAAGATTTCATAGTAATAACAAAATTAAATTAAAACTCTGCTTCAAGCCAAGAGCACAACACCTTTTACTAGAACAGACCTTAGGGGGAAACATAGAAAAAGCCTTCTGAGAAAGGCAGAAAATAATCACACTTCTCCAGTTTGACTTGGCATCCTTCCTGAAAACTGGAAACTCAAGCTTTCCCATGAAGGTGACCTGGACTTTCTAAGCAACTTCATACCTTAAGCTTGTGCAGGATAATTCAAATTCAGATAAAGAATAAGTATACAATCAAGTATGATATACAGCAATGTTTGTTTTCCCACACTGACCCTTCATTTGACAGTTATCTTAGAGAAAAGATATTTCAGGGCATTACTTGAATTTCTCCTTCTTTCCAGCCTTCATATCTGTACCGCTAAGTAAGGAACGGTACTAAAAGGACATTCCTTACCCTCTGACTGCAGCCTGTAACCTTGGCTTTGAGAAAACAATGAATTGGTCTATCTTCAATAGTACGAGATTTCAAATAAGGGCAAATAAGAACATTTCTGTGTGGGATACTTCGAGGTGAACAACTAAGTAGTCTTATGTCCTCTTACACTTCACAAGTTCCTTTTATTAACCCATTCTTTTGCAAAGACTTCTGTCATCCCTGAGCAGAGGCACTGGTATTAGTGCAAACTTCAAACACCGAATTCAAACTCTCACTTTAAAAATCACTCCAATACAGTTTGGTTCAGGAGTTCACCAAGTGACTGAGTGTGATTGTAAGCTTCAGTGTTCATCTCCTCCCCTTTGCTAACAGGGAGCTATTAGCCACTCCAAGATTTCAAACAGCGAGGCTGATCAAAGGCCCAATGGTTACAGCCACATAAGCCTACTGAGACTTAAAAAGAATGAAAAATGTGGGCTCAGTGGTGTTATAAAATATGCACATACGTGTTCCTCTGCCTTACAGGGAGCTGTGTGGCTGAATAGAGGAAATATTCTCCACTTATATGTAAACTTTAGTCTCTGGTAATTTGGGCAACAAAAATAATTCTAACAAGCTGAATAAGGAATAATTGCAAATTAGACAATTAGCTGAACTTGCTTACTTACTGTGCAGATATTTTCTCTCTTCCGTTATTTTACCTTTCCTATGGCAAGTTCTGCATTTATATAGACTGTAAAACAACACAAAACAGTAAAATAAAATGCCACTATTTTCTTACACTGTTGGTAAAGGTAGAAAGAGCAATGGTTAGAAAATACCCAAACGATTCAAAGCATACTGCATCTAACTGGTGAGACAGACTGAAAAAGCCCCGAAAGAGACTAAACCCACAAGGTATAAGCTCTGGGGCTGGATTTCTGAACTGTATACCCCAATTTCAGATATATTGAGACAGAAAAGCTACTTGACTAATGAAGCCTGATTGGCATGTGTTGGAAGCTGACAGTGATTTCTGTTTGAACAGCATCCTGCTATGTAGCCATTTCTATCAGTGCCCTCACATGTGATTTCACTGGTACTAGCCAGGAACAAGCTTGCCTGGCTGTTCTTTCCCTGGGTCTCCTCCACCAGATGCAAATAACAGAATTCCATTTGTCTCTGAAATTTCTCTTTCAGATTTGTTAAAAGACTAAGCTTGAAGCACAAACAGGCAGATAAATGGCAACAGAATTATACGTGCCTCCTTTTTCTGGAGAACAGACTGAAAGTCACTTGCTGAAACAGAGCCAGGAAAACCCTGTTCCTGGCTTCAGCATCCCACTCTGCCTGCATGCCTTCCTCCAGCCCTGGGACAGCCATCATCACAGAGCAGCATGCAAACCCCAGCCCTGCTTTCACTCTCACTTGAGGAATAAATGGGACCCTGGTTGTTATCATCCTTGCCTAACTACCTTTTGCTTTGTAGGACTGAGGATGTATTCATCAATGTTTAAGGCCAGACAGGTGTTAAAGTATTAGCTCGAGAGGGCCTTTGATCATGCTTCCTCTACTAATGAGGAAAATACAGACAGAATCAAAATCTACTTTCTGCCTCAGGCAGCAGGGTAGCACAGATGAAGAGAAACATTTCTCACTCAGTACAAATGCAAAACCATAAGAGTGTAGACTTTTTAGTTGGGGTTGCATAAGATGCAAATGCAGACATTTTAAGTAAACACTAGGCGTTTGTGTTATGCCAGTTGAAAGCTTCAGCACATTTACTGAAATTTCTTTTAGCAAGATAGTATATCTCAATTATGATAATGTCAGCAGCTTACACATCTGGAGTCTCATGCTTTCAGCTCCTTTGTACCAAATATGCTAGAAAGATAACTGTAGGTCAAGTATCAGATAGGACTCAAAGGATCACTGAAACAGTCTGACCAGCATGCATCTGTCCTACAAGCACTCCCCAGTAGTCTAGCTGTTTAGAGCAATAGCTCAAAGTTAAAGAACATGCCACAAAACTAAGATGGTGAATCAATAGCATGACATATATAGTGCACAAGTGTATAGAATTCAGCAAGCTGATTCAGCAAGCTGACATTAGGTACCGAGGGTACCCAGCCTCTGCAGTGTGCTAGTTTTCTTGTACTAACTTTCCTACTTAGAGATAGAGCAGAAGAACTTCATACTCTGCTATCATTCATTCTAAAGGATTAGGCTGAATCTCTTCAAAATCACATTACATCGTCAAAAATTGAGAAACAATCTATATCTGTACATGATCCTAACCACCTTATCCATATTATGAGCAATTATGTTTAATTTAGATAATTTATTTACTTAGGCAGAGTCTGAAAAAGAGCTGTGTTGACAAACGTCTTGGAAAATTTCTTCCCTACAAATAAATTTCTCTAAGTACAGTATTGTTTTGAAAAATAAGTGTGCCTACCATCTTGGACAAACTTATGAGATTATTCCACAGACTCATTTAAAAATTGGAGGGTGGAGGGGCACTGTAGACAATAAATGAGGGAAGTGGGAAATGAAAACCACAAAAGCGTTTGAAGAGAAAGTATTCAAATAAGTCTTCTAACATCAGGTTTTGGTGCTTAATATGACCGGGAGTCCTGCAGTCCCCCTAAACTGTGATGGACTTGTGACATCACTCTTGTTGTGATCCAAATCAAATAGCTGTTCAGGCTTTTACCTTATATGTAGTGGTTAGACTTTTCTCTGTGTATTACTCCTGTATTGGTATGAAATTGCCACCAACTCAGGAGGATCGTTGAGCTGTTACTGGAAAGCTCAAGTTATATGTAGCATCTTCCACGCCCAGGATTAATTTCTGCCTGTAGGCATAATTTGGTTTTCTAAATACCATACTTGAAGGTTTTGTTGCAAAATTAGCTTTGAGCTAAGTAAGCCACAATTCCTACTAGAAGGCTTAAGAGGGATTGTTTGCATTTAAGATGTAGCAGGCACATATCTTAGCAAACACTCTACTTTTAAAAGGCAAGCTAAAGCAATGTTATCTTTTCATTGCTAGGTTCTGCCTGTACCCTAATAAGTGTGTGCAGGACTAGAATCAAAAAAGATGGTATTTTGTAGACAAAATACTAGCAGCTCAGATGTGGATCACAATCCATATTTCTCTCTGACAGTATAACTGTGTAGTTAAAAATCCCAGCTCAAGTAGTGTGTCAAGGCAGCTCTTGGAAAATGAGGGATGAGAAGCAGAAGAATATCTCTGCAGTGCCCTCTGTGCAGCTGCAGAGGCTCATCCTTCTTGCTATGCACAACTGAAAAGCATCAATGCAGCATGTTGTGGGATGATGCACTCTCCAGTAGAAAAGTCATGGGTGGGCTCTAGGTTTGCACAAGCAGACCATCAACTTTTTCTCTTCTCTCTAAAGAAACCCTACTGAAGACAAGCTTCACATGTGGTGAGAACAAGACAACATTGCTCCACCTCACATAAAGATTTAATAGAGGTTTGCGTTTTGGTGGTCAATAAAAAAGAAGTGGATCTAGTAGAATTCTGCTGCATTTATTAGGAAAATATTCATGACTAGGACAAGACAACATCCAGATTTTTAGTAGTTCTGATCCAGAAATACCTCCAGCTGTCTAGAAAATATGAGCGTAATTGCTTGTGCAAACTACCACGTATCACAGCATTGCACAGAGCTAAAAATATCTGTATTAAAACTGATGTTTTGGCAAGCATGTACCAGGAAGTTACCAAAAGTTTATGTTATCTTACTTTGCATAATAGGCAGGTTTTTTCCCTAGCAAAAATACCCATACTCTTCAAGATCTTTAGGTAGCACACCTGGCTGAAATGCCAGGTATCCAGAAATACCCTACCTTTCTATGTCAACTCCACCTAAAGAGCTGGAAGACCACCAAGGTTGCTTCAGCAACGCAAGCTAGACACCTTGTTTTAAATGCCTTTAATGACACTGTTCCTTGCATTCCAACTGAAATGAACTCCTTCCAGCAACAAGGGAGAGCATATGCCCAAGGGAGAGGATATTCAAGTCAAAATTTCACAGCAGGGATTCACCAAAAGCTACAAGTCAGTGTCTATCATAGCAACTGCAACTTAAATATACTTTCAGTCACTCAAGATAGCAATAGATGAATGCAGGTGTTGCGCTTAGAATAGCATATTCAGGAAATGAAAAACAACAATTATCACCCAAAGATTTGTTTCATATTAAAATGACGTATATCATACTCATTATTGAATACTTCATGGACAGCCCATAAATCTTCAAAACTATATATAGTCCAGCGAGACGTCATTATAGATTTTATGAGGTAGGAGCAACTTTAAAGTATTTCTTAGAAATCAATGATGACCTCATATGAGCACAACGGTAATTTTGCCATTCAATCATTTTACCTGCCAGGCACAGACAGAAGTCACTGACACGTAAACTTATCCCTGGCTCCTCCTGCTCTCTCACTTTTTTAAAATTTATTTTGGTAAACTGAAAATGTCATTCTTTGTGCTGTAGAAAGGGAGCAGTTTTAAGCAGCAGATAAATTATGCAACTTCTTAGACAAAGCAGGTAGCAACTTCAGTGACAAAAAAAGCCAAACAAAAATAAACTGCCCTATAAAAGACACTCAAAGCCCACTGGTAGTCACAGTAAACATGGGAATAGTCAAATATGGAAAGGTATGCAAGAGCTATGCAGTTCTTCTGCAACTTAGATCCAACCATGCTGGGAGAAGCCACTGCACAGTTGGCAACAGTTGGACTACTCCCAAAAGGAGACTCCAGAGTACCTGAGCAAGGGTGGTGCACAGGGCCAACATTCGGTGGATTCCGGGAGGGAAGAAACTCTCTCATGTGGACCTGAGCTTAAACAGGGTTCCTGGGTCCTGGGAAGAGGGTCACCTGAGGCTGCTTAGAATGATGAAGGTTCATTAGATCACTCTGGGCCTTGGGGAGAGTTAGGATCAGTTTGGATGGGGCCCCGAGTTGAATGTCCCTGCTCATTTCAAAAAGTGGGACTAGAAGACCTTTAGATGTCTCTTCCAATCCAAACCAGTCCATGATTCTATGGAGAAGTGTGCCTATGTGAACCTCATGAGGTTCAACAAGGCCAAGTCCAAGGTCCTGCACCTGGTTCAGTGCCATCCTCAGTCTCAATACAGACTGAAGCATGAGGGCAGTGCTGCAAGGAAGGACTTCGGGTGCTGGTGGGTGAAAAGCTGGACATGAGCTGCCCTAGAAGGCCAGTCATACCCTGGGCTACACTAAAAGCAGTGTGACCAGCAGGTTGAGAGAGTGGATTCTTCCCCTCCACTTCACTTTAGTGAGAGCTCAGCTGAAATACTGGGTCTGGCTCTGGAGTCCTGAGCAGAAGTAGATCGAGCTGTTGGAGAGGATCTGAAGGAGGCCATAAAAATGATCCAAGGGTTGAAACACCACTCCTATGGGGACAGGCTGAGAGAGCTGGGGTTGTTCAACCTGGAGAAGAGAAGGTTCCAGAGAGACCTTATTGTGGCTTTTGGGTACTAAAAAAGGCTATAAGAAAGATGAGGACAATGTTTTCAGTAGGCTTGCTGTGATGAGACAAGGGGTGATGGTTTTAAGCTAGAAGAGAGAAATTTAGATTAAGTACAAGGAAGACATTTTTCACAATGACTGTGAGGAAACACTAGAACAGATTGTCCAGAGAAGCAGTAAATGCCCAATCCCTGGAAACATTCTGACACTGAACAGGGCTACAGAAAGTCTCTGATACATCATCCCTTATACTCATCTGGGGGAAGAGTGGATCCATGCTGTAGCAGAGCTCTCCTCCCACTACACAAAGCTGCCTACAATTCACTGTGGATATGCTGGCTACATGACGAATTTGCCCCCATATGAATATTCAGTGCTAGTTTGCAGTGACTGTGGCAACCATAAAGACTAAAATACATGACCATCTTGGAAGAATCTATCTTGAAGACACTAATTTCAACTTCATTAGGGTTTATGGGGTGGAACAGTGGCCAAAGCACCTATAAAGCTCTGCTATTTGAAATTTCTGTGGAACTATTTCATACTGAAAACACCCCTGACAGGGAGGAAGTAGATATCAAAGATCTTGCAGAGTCTTAGGATACCTAATTGTTTATACCACAGCAAATGAGGAAATGCTACCAATCCCAGTTTTTCGATCCCTTTTCAAGAGTATCAAAATCACAGAATGTTAGAAACAAACAGAGAGTAGAACTCAAAATGGTTTGGGTTTGGTTGTTTGGCTTGTTTTTAATTTCATCGAGGAATTCCTCTGGCATAACTAAAACAAGGCCACTTGACTGCTACATGGTACAATTGAAAACTGTTACATTGTCTGAAAAACAACTCAAGAAATGGCTTGAGGAGATACAGCTTTTCATTCTTAGCATTGTATTTTAACGGTGTACACAACACAATGCTTGTACTTAAGGGAAAACAGAGGTTGGTTTTGTTTGGTTGATTTTTTTCCCCTCAGAAACAAAGAAAAATTTCTTTAGGAAAAAACACTACACAACAAAACCCCCCCAAACAAAACCCCCCACCTCCTCATTTCCCCTTTCATACATATTCATTATATAGTCACACTGAAGCAGAACTTGGAAGGAAGCCATCTATGTGCTGTGCATACTCTCAGATACTACCTGGGCCCCTGGCAATAGGGAGAGACTGAAATACTGCTCAGATTTTGTTCCTCAAATATAATTTCTCAAGCCGTTCTGCTGACAGCTGAGGAGGTTTTAAAGCCTCACTCCCTTCATAACACATATTCTGTCATCTGTGAAGACTATGTCAGCTACAGAGAGGAATGAAGACCCTCGGAAGAAATTCAAAACAAAGAGAAAGGACTTGCTCATTTGTGCAACCAAGAGACAGCAACGAAAGGAGCCACCATCATCTACTCCCAACCAATTCAAGCTTAACTTGGCACTGGTTATCTGCTGAGGCTCAGGCAGTGCTTGGGAAGCAGGGAAATCACCAGAGCATGAACAGCCTTTGTGAAAAGAGAGGAGCAGAGACTAATGTTGCCAACTGCCATTGTCTGTGTCAGGGCAGAGAGAGGCGAAGACCATGAGGGGCTAGCGTTGCCTCCCAGCCTATAGCCTGGGTGTTCCATGGCTCTAGGCTGACAGTTTGCTGTCTTCCTCACTCCATTCTCCCCTCATGCTAATTTGTCCATTTGAAGTCTATGCTTTTACCTGAACCATCTGTCTTGAGTCTCCCTGCTATTAAACACAGATATTTGTTTAATTTAGTGAATCTAGATCTTAACACCGGAAACCACCAGTAACAAGCCATCGATATTCATTTACATAAGAGTTTTTCCTCCATTTTTGTGTCTAATCTTATGCCTTCCAAACCCCTGGTTGTACCTAAGGGTTGAGTATACTACAAATTAAGATAGCAGAACAGTTTTCGAAGCTTGACAATTCCTATGGTACACTTGATATTTCGAGTCAGTTCTAAAATCTTGGGGAAAAAAATTAATTTTGCCCGCAAATTATTAGTTACGTTTGTAGTGTCATTCATTCTGTAATGTACTTGTAGACCAAAAAT
>VWYK01014479.1:17157-35986 GCA_013399775.1 Semnornis frantzii | reverse complement strand
TGAGGTCCCTTCCAACCTTACCATCCTAAATTCAACAACAAGCCTTAGATGAGGTTTATCAACCTCAAAGAAAACCACTCAGAGGACTACTCCATGCTAAACTCTCACTTAGCAAATTGTTCTTTGAGCAAACCAAATGCATACAATTGTAAGATGAACATCCGTGAAGGATCCTGGGACTCTCACCAGGCACAACACTCTGAGTTGCAGGTCTTCCAATTAGAGAAATCACAGTCCCTCACTTGGAAGCATTTTTCTTCACTGAGTGACAGAAGCAGAACTGTGCTAAAATAATGAAGCTCTGCACCAGAGATAACGGTGCTTGGTTATTCCAATTCTGAAGGCAGAAGGAAAGTATTTATCTACCAGATGCTATTTAGTCTCAGGAGGAAGTGCAGGCAATCTAATAAGAAGTTAGGCACTCAGGAGTCAGCAATGACATTGTTACCAAACAAGAAGCAGTAGACAGGACTCCTGCTTGACAGATGTCTTCTTCAGTTGACTGGACTTGCCACTCTCCCTGCATGTTAACATTTGGAGACATCCAAGTGAGGTTTGAAAGCCACTTAAATTTTAGGCTTTCATATTGAAATGCAAAAGCAAGTTTGGACCCAGCATGCATAATAGTAGGCAACCTCCAGGGTCAGATGCACCTTCAGTGAGGTTCCTTAGCTCAATCCCTCTCAGCAAGTAAATTGGTCAGCTGAAACTGGCATAAGAAGTTAACCAGAACTGATGAAGATCCACTGCCCTATTTTTCAGGATGTTGCTCCACTCGAAGGTGTTCTCACTACTTCGCTTCCTCCCTCACCTTTCGTGGTACTGACATAAATTAGCACAATGAATTTGTGGCAAGAACTGCAACAAATACACAAAAATTAAGACAGATTCCAGAGATGAATGTGAACATTTTGATGGAGGAGACAGTTCTGGATACCAGCCACAGCCTAAAATAGGTTCAAGAACATAAGGAGACAGCAGCATAGTCTGAGACATGTACATGTCCTTCCTTTCACCCCAACAAGCAGCAGGAATGTTCCCACAGGAAACACTTCCAGCTACTGATGGTGCAATCCAAGGGAGAGCTGGACCAACAGAAGAGGATCTGACAGACAGCAGCAGCAATAGTCAAGGGTTCAGGAAACACTGTGGGGAAAGACTGGCCTAAATAAGCAGACTGCTCTTTTCCATCTTTCTTATAAGACAGTGAGATGACTAACATACCAACCAGCTGCTGCAGGACTGATCTCTTGGTCCAGCAAGGACAGGACACAAGGCACGACATGCTTGAGGATGTCCTAAGGGAAGAGACTTCAGACCAGGTGAAGGAGTAGCCTGTGCTCAGACACATACATATGTGTAGAGACAGCACACAACGTTAAAGCCAGGGGAACACTGCAGGCAGCTGCCAGGGGAGATTTATTCCATCACTGCTCTTTCCATCACCAGCAAATTGCTAAAAATAGGTGAGACAGCTGCCTGTCAGGACGAGTTGGGAGGCACCCAGCCCTGCCTTGGCAGCAGATTAGCTGATTTCTCACGCTCCCTCCTACTCTCCTCTGCCGCAGCCCAGTTTAGGCACTGGCACCGGCGCGTGGGTGCAGACCAGAGCATGAGGACCTCTGCTTCAAGCACCTCGGAGGGGACTGCTCTGAAAAAAAAAAAAGATGACTCTGAAAGGCTTTAGGTCAGTCTCACCAGCTACTTGGATCATGTGGGATAAGATGCTGCTCCTAAAAGATGACTTTCTGACAGCCTGCAGAAGAAAGCAATTGTGTTATGAAGGTCATCAAATCATTAGAGACATGCTGGAGGTTATCTTACTGACATTATCCTAACATCCTCATAAACTAGAAATCCTTTCATTCCTGAATCCAGGAGACACCACTTGCATTTCCAGAGATCACCCCAGCTGAGGTATGGGACTGTACTCCCAAGCTGATCCAAACCATATTTTGAAGGCTGACAGGCTCAGTAGCATTTCTCCCCCCACAGAAACAGCTGCAGCTCCTCTCATGCTCATGGGCACAAACGTGGTTCAGTGAGGCTGGCAGTGGTGGTGAGAGTCACAGAATTACTGTGTTTGGAAAAGACCATCAAGATCACTGAGTCCAACCAGCACCTAACTCTCCCAAGGTTAGTGCTAAACCATGTCCCTCCTCTCTGGATATTTCAAACATCTCCAGAGATGGTGATTCAGCCACCTCCTTGGGGAGTCTGTTCCAGTATTTGAGAACCATTTCAGTGAAGAACTTTCTTCTAATGTTCAGCCTAAACCTCCCCTGGTGCAACCTGGTGTTATCACTTGTTTCTTGGCAGAAGAGATCAACATCCACCAGGCTCCAATTTCCTTTCAGGCAGTAGCAGAGAGCAAGGAAGTCTCCGAGCCTCCTTTTCTCCAGGCTAAACAATCTTATTTCTCTCAGCTGCTCCTCACCAGACCTATTCTCCAGACCCTTCCCCAGTTTCACTGTACTCCTCCGGACCCATTCCAGCACCTCAGTCTCCTTCCTGTAATGAGGGGCCCAAAACCAAACCAAGTACTCAAGATGTGCCCTTACCAGTGCCAAATACAGAGGGAACAATCACTTCCCTACTTTTTCTTGCCACACTAACACCAGGCAGGATGACCACATGAAGCCAGAAAGATGATAGCTGGCATCCTGTTCTCTACTCCCTGGTTAGCTCCAAAAGACAGCAAGCTCACTGCTGTCTCTTCCCAGCCTTTTTCAGGAAAAAGAAATTATTATCTTAGGTTGGAAGTCTAAGAGAGGCAAAACAAAGCCTCTGATGCCACAGACTTGATTTTCAAGGTGCCCTCAAAACCAGAACTTCCCTACTCCTTCCCCATTTTTTATGCCTATTTTGTAATAAACACTTGTATGAGCCTGGCCTTATCAGTTTGATATTATGAGTCAAATCCACAAATAGAAGTAAGCCTTAGAGTGACAACTATCAACTGCTGGGTATTCAAAGTTTATATCAAAGGGAAAGAAGAATGCTAGAAAATACAAGTGATAAACCTCACAAATTTAGTCCAGAATAAAGGAAGCCCTGCAGAAATAAGGGAACAGAAGACATGAGAAGGAAAAGTTGAATGGACTTCTTCTAAAGTGGAAAGGTTATGTGGGTTACAAGACCCCTTTGGGGAGGAAAAACAAGACCCCTTCGGATTTCCCAGTTCCCATGAACCCTGGTCTTGAGCTACAAGCAGAGCGCAGGGGAAGATCATGGGAGGTCAGGCAAAGGCAGAGTTAAATGCATCACAGCTTTCAGACCACAAGTGAAAAAGCAGAGGTGGCCATTCCTGGCACCACTTTTTGCTCTCCAGCCTGGGGTGTGTTCACACAGCTGCCAAGTTTGGGAAATTTGGCTTCATGCTGCTAGGACAGAAGTCCCAACGAATGAGTCTGTGAGTTGAGAAGGGAGCAATTCCCTGCTACGTCTCTATTAATACCAATTAAAAACTGTTCTGCTCTAGCAAACCCTGCAGTATTTAACAGCATCATTCCTTTCCCAGTGCAGTCCCTCAGCCCTTTTGGCAGCCTGGAAACAGATGGGCTGTGTCACATTAAACAAATCTTCCTCAACCTCCCAAGCCTTTTGTTCTCTTTGGCTGGCCTCATGAGCAGCAGTAACATATGATTCCATATCTGGTCTAGACACCAAAAATAAGAGCCTACAGTTTTCACCAGCAACAGCCAACTACAGCACAAGTTGACCAAAGGGAAAAATAACAAACACCCCCAAGGTCAGACTAAATTCTGTTCTCAAACCTTAATTAGTAAATATTCTGCCCATTCTTAGTTATCTCCCTTGCTTTCACCCCACAGATAAATAGAATTGTTTTGGCTGGAAAAGACCTCTAAGATCCTTGACTCCAGCCAACAACCCAAGACCACCCTGACCACTAAACCATGTCCCACATGTCTTGAACACCTCCAGGGACACTGACTCCACCAGTTCCCTGGGCAGCCTGTTCCATTGCCTGACCACTTTTGCAGAAAAAGAGTTTTTCCTAAACCTTCCCAGGCACAATTTTAGGCAATTTCCTCTCATTCTATCACCTGGTACTAGGGAAAAAAGATCAACTCTCACCTCACTGCAAGCTCCTTTCAGGAAGCTGTAGAGAGCAATAAGGTCTTCGCTCAGCCTCTGCCAGACTAAACCCTCCCAGGTCCCTCAGCTGCTGCTCGCCAGACCTGTTCTCCAGACCCTTCACCAGCTCTGCTGCCCTTCTCTGGACACATTCCAGCAGCTCAACATCCTTCTTCTAGAGACCAGCCCAAAACTGAACCCACTATTTGAAGTGTGGGCTCACCAGTGCTGAGTACAGAGGGGCAGTCACTGCCCTGGTGCTGCTGGCCACACTATTGCTGATCCAGGCCAGGTTGCTGGTGGTGTCCTTTGCCACCTGGGCACACCACTGGCTCGTGTTCAGCCTGCTGTCTGCCAACACCCCCAGGGCATTTTCTGATGGGCAACTTTCCAGCCACTCTCCCCTGAGCCTGGAGTGTTCATAGGGTTGTTGTGACCCAAGTGCAGGACCTGGCACTTGGCTTTGCCCCAACCTTTGGCACTGCCCATCAGGCATCTAGGACACTGAATATCGTAAGAAAAAGTGACAGCTGTGACTAGCCCCTGAGGTGGTGACACTTGATCATTACAGTGGCACTTAACTTCCAAATCAGGAACTAATCAAAATAAGTGATGTTTATAATCTCTGCACTTCCTTGAGTGAGCCAGGAAATTATTCCCCCCACTTCACTCCCAAACAATGTGACTTCTTGGAGAGATGTTGCTTTCCAGAGAGCTGCTGGAGGACAGACAAGGCACTCCTGGGACTGAGGGCAAGGTGAGTAGGTACTGCCAGTTACTCTGTGCCAAGGGTATGGTCACCAGAGGGGATCCATATTTTTAGACAAAAAAGAAGATTTAAAAATGCCACTGCTCCCTCCCTGGAGGTGTTCAAGGTCAGGCTGAATGAGGCCTTGAGTGACCTGGAGAAGTGCAAGGTGTCCCTGCCTATGGCAGGGGGTTGGAACTAGATCATCTTTGAGGTCCCTTCCAACCTGACCATTCTGATTCTATGATTTCTAGTGACATTAAAGGATCCAGAGTGCAAACAATGCTTCTCCCCTTAAGTGACAAAGAATTCAATGTGTGGTCTCCATAAAGTCATAGAATTTAAGGTCACTAAGTCCCACTGTTAACCCAGTACTGCCAAGTCCACCAATCAGTCCACATCCCTCAGCACCACATCTACACATCTTTTAAATACCTCCAGGGATGGGGACTCCATCACTGCCCTGCTCAGCCTGTTCCAGGACTTGATGACCCTTCTGGGGAACAAAATTGTTCCTAATGTTCAATCTAAACCTTCCATAGTGCAGCTTGAGGTCATTTCCTCTTGTCCTGTCACTTGCTACAGACTAACTTTAACCTCACAGCAAATCAAGACAATTTAGGAAGCAGTTCTTGCATTCCCACTTGGCTTCTCAGCACAAGTAATTTCAATTACATATTCCAAGGCAATATCTGTGCTTGAAGCTCTGCAGGTCAGCTGAAGTCACTCCCTGCAGGGCACATCAGATGTTTCCCCAATTGACTCTAGTTTTGACTTTGCCACAAATCCTTAGCATCAGATTCTTCCTTTCCACTGGTGCTCCAGGGTAAAAATAAAAAGCCAAAAGCCACCTGAAAGGACACAGTTGCTCTCTGAAGTCACCATTCAGATCAATGTATCTTCAAGCCAGAGGAGAAAACCTTAAGTGCAGCAATCCCAAGGATGCTCTCTTGAGTCTGCCACTTCTCACAAATTGTTTTAAAAAAAAGGTGCAGAACTCTCAAAATAAAAATAACCTCACATGGATAATACCTGCAGGTTGTTTTTTGTCTTTTCTCCATCAGGTTAAGTGGTACCTGACACCTTTTACAGCTGGAAGAAAAAAGGGTTTCTCCCCCTTTGACTATGATTTAGGTGGGGTTCTTTTGTGCTACTAGAACAAAGATTTTTGAAGTCTCAGTTTCATCTGGCATAAGATATTTCCAGCAATTCTGTCATAAAAAATTTATTCTAAGCAAATTACTCTAAAGGCCCTAAGACAATGATGCAAAAAAGCAATGCATTCTTAAGCAAAGTCAGCTAAGGACTCCTTCAAGCTTCAAAATTCTTTCTAGAAGCACTGGTGGAAAAAAGCCAAACAAAAAGCAGTGAAGGTCAGCAGAGCTAGGAAGACAAAGGGTCTTTCCTGAGAGGATCTTCCAGTACAGCAAGTGGGCACTTGCCACAAGATGGTTGAAGGAAGAACAGGTGAAGAAAGGGAAGAAGGAATGGTAAAGGTGGAATGAAAGCTGCAGCCTGCACCTTAATGGCTCAGCTTGATGGTGGGGAGTGGATCCTGAAAATGAAGAGCTGGTCACAGAATGAGGATACACAGCCAGAGCTGACATGTAGGTATCATAAACTTAATTGCTTCAGCCTACACACAGGATGGGGCAAGAGACAGAAGAGCACCTAACAAGGCCAAGGAGCTGCAGCAGAATTATTAGGTATCATGTTAAGACGCAAACACATTGGTGACAAAGTTCCTTCTCGAGCATCTTCCAGACCAACAGATCCTTAATTCTTACCCCTAACATATTTGCAGAAAGATAGGAAATTAAGCACAACTCAATCCTTTCAACCAGATAGGACTCTGCTTACAGAGGTCCCTCTGTGCTCCTGGAAAGTACATCTACCCCCTGAATTGACTGACAAACTTCAGCACTGACATGCCAATTTCAAGTATCAGATACCCACTACCCACAGACTCAGCCAGGAAGCTTTGTGACACAAACTCCATACCTATGGCCACTTAATAGCACTGCACACTCATATCTGGAACTGCAAAGAAAGAACATGTTTTACTGACTATCAGGAACAGAGTATTTTTTATAAACCTTGAGCTTGCTGCAACCTGTGAGGTTCAGTACTCATCTATTAATGCCTCGTTTGGATTAGCCAATGTCTGCGCTGAGATTTACTTCAATTAATTAATTCAGTTCATTATACCAATGCCCAGATACTTAATAGCTTCCATTGCTGGCTGGAAGGCCTCGGAGTTTAAAGTTATTGCTTTGAAGAAGCAAACTTCATTAGTCTTCTAAGCTCAGTTATTTGCATTGCTGAAGTATTCTTCAGCACAGCAGAAGAGAGCAGCAACAGCTATTCCTGCCAGATGATTATTTAGATGAGATATATCCTGCCAAAACCAGTCAGCAGGAGCTCTAGAAGGACAGAGAAGGCAACAAGACCAACACTCATCTGGATCTGCAACATGCAGAGGTAATGTGAAGAACCCACCAACCTACCTCCCATCTCAGAAGGATGCAAAATAGGTCTGGCCTACCTTGTGCCATACAACCACTGTGGTTTTTCTACATGCATCTTTTCACTCCTTGACTTCTCTACCTTTGTGTGGGCTTCTTAACCCCACACTGCTGACTTCTGATGCAGCTCAATGTACATCCTAGAGAATCAATCTGAAATATGCTGGTTTCAGGCTGCACATGACAGTCAGAACCCACGTGAGAAATCCTGTCCTTTTTCATGCTAAGTATGGAAAGGGTAAGTTCACATACAGACATCACCAGATAAATGCCTTTCAGAAAGGTTCACCATCATCAGAACCATAAGAAATACACTCTGAAATAGAAAGCTTGTTGTTGTTGTTAAGGAGAACCATTGACTGGTTTGGGTTGGAAGAGACCTTTTAAAGCTTAATCAAACCTGGCCCCCCGCAGTCAGCAGGGACATCTGCAACCAGAGCAGGCTGCTCAGAGCCCCAAATAACCTGACCTAGAATGGCTCCAGGGATGGGGCATCTACCATCTCCCTGGACAATCTGGGCCAGTGTCTCACTACCCTCAGTGTAAAAAAATATCTTCCTTGTATCTAGTCTGAATTGTCCCTCTTTCAGTTCCAAACCATGGCCCCAAGTACCGACAATGGATGCAATGCTGCTCCCCACACGGCAGCGCAAGAGATTTGAGCCTTTTACATAGGCCTTCATGCAGATGAGAAAAAGAAATGCAAGGCAGATACTCTCTTCCTTTTATTGCTGCTCTTCCTCCAACACTGCCTCACTGTCTACTCACCTAGCCCAAGCAGCAAGAGATTTTCAACTGATTCTCAATTCAGCCTACTGCATTTTTAATGCCTTAACTGTAAGGAAAAGTAATCGGAAGGAATCAAAAGAGAGGTAGAAGTCCCTAATCTTAAAACCTCCCTAACAGCCTACAGGAGAGCATTCCTTAATGCAACGCCCACCCAAAGGGCAATGAAGAGCCTCAGCTTCATTACAGACTGTCCAAGGTTAAGCAGAAGGGAGGTAGGCACACATTTCCCCTCAGAGGCACCTCTACCATCCAAGGAACAGTAATTCTTTGTGATGCCAAGAGAGCCACACTTAGGACCTGCTAGGGCCCTCGGAGACTAAACCACTAAACCGCAGCACAGGAGAGTTTCACATGACAACAAAAGCCCTGTTGTTTCCCTAAGTAGAAGGTAAACAAGCATCAGGAGTCATCCCTGCCACAGACAGAACTGGTTATGCCAAGGACCTCCCAAACCTGTTTCCCATTTAAATACCAGTGTGACATTTAGTGCATCAGAATCACTTACTGCTAAGTATAAATACTCAGATGCACATTGATATTTTTCTTTGTAACCTGTAAAATTACATGTTCAGTGACACTTGGATTATTCCATCCCTGTGCCCAGGCTACACATTTTACATAATTACCTTCTAGAAGTAATTCATTACATTGACTGCTACTTACTGTAGTAACTCAGGATATAACTACCTGAATAACCCAGGATGTGATTATTAATCATTTAATTCACCTGCACTTTAATTCTAAAGCACTGTGACAAGCAGGATGAGGGGGGAGATTCTGCCCCTCCCCTCTGCTCTTGTGACACCCCAGATGTAGCACTGCCTCCAACTCTGGTGCCCTCAGCATAGGAGAGACATCGAACTGCTCCAGTGAGTGCAGAGGAGGCCACAAAGATGACCAGAGGGCTGGAGAACCTCCCCTATGGGGAAAGGATGGGACATTTGGGGCTGCTTGGGCTGGAGAAAAGGTGGTTCTGGGGAGACCTTAGAGCAGCCTTCCAGTGCCTGAAGGGGGCTATGAGAAAGCTAGGGAGGGACTTCTTACAAGGGCTTGTAGTGACAGGGCAATGGACTGTACCATGAGGAGTGCAGATGTACACTGGAGATCAGGAAGAAATTCTTCACAGTGAGGATGGTGAGACGCTGGAACAGGCTCCCCAGGGAAACCACTGATGTCCCTGCATGTATTCAAGACCGGGAGGGACAAAGCCTTGAGTAACCTGGTCTAGGGAAAGGTGTCCCTGCCCATGGCAGGGGAGTTTGAACCAGCTAATCTTTAAGGTCCCTTCCAACCCAAACCATTCTGTGACTCTATGAATCTATCAATCGCCCAATTTATGTGTGGTGAAAGATGAAGGAGAGGAGGGATGAGGAACTGCACATTTATTTAAGCACAATATTAAAATGCCTTATTCAGTCTGTTTAAAACTTTGCAAGTGACAGTATGAAGCATTTTTCTACACCAAGCATAAGTTTTGTTCCTCCTGTATGCCAAATAATTAGTTTAATATCTTAAGCCTGAATGTGCTTCTCATTTAGAGTTACATTGAGGATTTATTTTGGGGCTCATACAGGAAAGGAATACTTCAAATTCTCTTCAGGGCTTCACATATAATTGACAAAGAAGACAGAGAACGGAAAGAAAAACAAAACAAAACAGCTAGTAACAATTTAGTCTTGCCACTTTGCTAAGGACTGGGAATATCACAGACTAAACTACTCCAAAGAGGCTGCCCCTCCACTCAATCAGATTTCTGTCACTACTCTTGGCTGAGCAAGGTCAAGGTTGGCTGCAGCACCCACGGACTCCAAGGAACAACCAAGTACTTAAGAAGCCAAAAAATCACTCCCTGAAATCACTCCTTACCTAGCATTCCACACACCAGTAGTAGCTCTCTGCTGCAGGAAGCACCTTTTTCCTAGTAACAGTGAAAGCTAAGGATTGAAAATGTGGCTGGGTTTAAGAGCAGGAGTGAACCTACTGCAGGAGGGAGATGGTAATTTGGTGGGTTTGGGACAGCTTTATACAGGACATGGTGTCCTGCACACTTTACAATCATGCTAAGGTATTTTAAGTGCAAAAAGTCCTGCTCACTTCCCTGCCTGAAAAGAAGTCTCATCCTGGCCATTCCTGCAAAAATATCAGGTCCCGTGACTAAAACAGCACTACACAGCACAGACTGTTAGCAAAATGCAGCATAAGCTGCCACTGTACTGGATCCTGGTGTTCTTCTTCAGTCTGAGCAACTCCTAGCAGATATCAAGGTGTGACAGCTTTAGAAACAGCCAAAACAATTATCATCATCTGTCACCCATTACACTGAAACTAGAGCCCTCTAGTACAGCACAGAGGCAGGAATAAATCACCTAGATTTTGGAAGGAAAAAAATCACTGAATCTCAGCATGGTACAGGTGGAAGAGACCTCTGGGGATCATCTAGTCCATCCCTTCTGCTAAAGCAGGCTCACCTACAGCAGGTTGCTCAGGACTGTGCCCAAGTGGGGTTTGAATCTCTCCAGAGAAAGAAACAGGTTTTCAAAGACTTTATTTTCAGACTTTAACTTGAGCCACAAGTTTGAGTGACACTGCTGGTGCCTCACTGAACACTTCACAGCAAGAGATGGGAATCTTCAGCTCACTTCCAACATGGCACAGGCCATGGATTCAGTGGGGGTGATCTCAGGCAAACACAAACCTTCACTTTCTCTCCATGGTTAGGAGAACAAGTTTCAAGTCGCACAGTCCATAGGCAGACATGCACAGACTGTGGTCCTTAAAAACCTAAGCTCTGCATGCAGCTATCTCACCACCAAAAGATGGAGCATTTCCTCCTCTCCTGCTGTGTTTTATATAAGCAGTCAGCAGAACACAAAGAAAACCAGGGCAGCATCTCCTGGCCAAGTGTCCTGTCACTAGCAGCTCTTCCAGAAGCTGAAAGCATGATGTCTTCACCCAGCTTGGTCAAAACAACTGATTTCTCTTTGCACAACACCTTATACTCATGCAGCATCACCACGCAGGAGGAAGGCAGGCAGCAGATCTCACTGAGAGCAAACAACCCATGTGAGGACAGTAAGAGGAAGACTCTTCAGCACCGAGTTTTGTTGCATCTGACAACTCACAGCAGCAAAGAACCTCCACAGGGTCACCAAAATCCATCCCTTCCATCCAGCAAAACCAGGACAAACAATAACAGAAACCCAGCATGGTCACAGTTTGAAGGCACCTTCTGGATATCATCTAGTCCAAGCCCCATTGCTAAAGCAGGGACATCCATAACAGGTTGTTTAGGATCACAATGTCCAGGTAGATTTGGAAGTTCTCCAAAGGAGAAGACTCTACAACCTCTCTGGGCAGCCTGCTCCAGGGCTCCAGCACCCTCAGAGCAAAGAAGTTTTTCCTCCTGTTCAGATGGAACCCCTTGGGCTCCAGTCTGTGCCCATCACTTTTGCCTCACTGACAAGATTCTGACGCCATCCTCTTGCCCCCCACTCTTGAGCTCTTGCTGAGGATTGAGAACATCCCCTCTCAGGTTGCCCTTCTCCAGGCTAAACATCCTGTACTACCGGCAGTTACTTAGCACAGGGCAGAAGCAGCATGATGTCTTCAGACAGAAAACGCCACCCCCAGCCCAAAGCACATTACCTCTGCCAAAGGAATCTGGCGCCGGTCGTCGCTGCAGCCGTCCCCAGGAAAGCTGCTGCCACCACGAGCCGGCGCCTGGCCGCGGGGTGCTGCGCTGTGCCCTGGTAACGCCGCCAGGCAGCCGACAGCCCTGCTGCCGCCGGCAGCAACCGAAGGCGAAGCATCCTGTGGAGTAACAACTGCACGTCAGCAAAGCGACTCTTTGCAATTATGGACCCTCCTGTTGGCCCTCAACCAGAGATTTGCTCAGGGCTTTTTTTTTGTTTTATTCAACCCCTGAAGCAGGGAAACTGAGGAAATAACTGTCATAGATGGAGCCTCTCTAAAACAGACATAACCTAATAAATAATAGACAACAAGTGTTACCCACTGGCATACAGCTGGCTGACACCTGTCACATCTCAGCTGATCTTCCAGTATTTCTCAAATATCTCCTCAGCCTTTCCCCACCACACTTTATGAACAAGAATTCCTTGCGCTCTCACACTCCGGTGCCGAGGCAGAGAAGGTGCAGGTAGATAGAATGAATCATAGGATGATAGGGCCTCTGGAGCTCTTCTAGTTCAGCACTCCTGACAGAGCAGGTTCACCTAGAGCAGGTTGCGCAGGGCAGCATCCAGTCAGGTTCTGAATGATTNAAGGGCAGCTGGGAGCCCCTCCTAGGGATTCTGATTTCTGGGAGGAGGATTGAGTTTCTGTATTACCTTTACCTTGTATATTTCTGTAACTATTCCTGTCTATTGTGTATATATCTGCTTGTACATTGTGCTAAGCTGTAAACGTAGCTTCAGCCCTTAACTTCCAGCCAGTTGAGTCTAGTCTGGGTGACTGTCATAGCATGGGGGGGGGGAGGTAACTCCCAAACCATCACAGGTGCTCCACCACCCTCAAAGCAAAGAAGTTCCTCCTCATGTTTAGATGGAACTTGACATGTTCATGTTTGTGCCCACTACCTGTTGTCCTATCAAGAAGTAATCCTTGATCTTAGAGGCAAGTACACACACACACAAAAAGTGCCATTTGTCCAGATGGAAAGAGACAGTTGGATTCTAAAAAGTAAATGAAAATAAACAAGAAGCAAACCTACCAAAGAAAGCCCATCCCAGTCATTTTAAATTGCTCCAAGAAAATCCTGCTGCTCTTAAATCACTATTTTTAGCTAGCCTGGAGCAAAACATTTCTGTTGAACTTTAAACAGAAGGCAAGTTTCAAAGCATCAGAACTCATAAAATCCAATCCATACCCCACCGCACACACACAACCACCAGCAGAGAGGCAAACAGGAAACCAGAGCTACAAATGTAAACATCATTAAGAGGGAGGAACATGAACTGCAGAGATGTGACTTCATCACACACACCAGCCACAATGGACAAGGCTGGTTCTGCCAGCTCACAAGACTGAAGGGGAAGGGTAAATGTTGCTTTTCCTACATCTTTCAGTGAAATAAAGGTTTACTTTATAACTGATCCAAACTTCATTTTCCAATTGTGAGGTTGGCCTGACTGGGAACAGAATGGTAGAAGGATCATAGAACCATTAACGTTGGAAAAGACTTTATTGATTATTGATTGAGTTCAACCGTAACACAACTACCGTGACCACTGAACTATATCCTGAAGTGTCATGTCTACACGTTTCCTGAACCCTTCTAGGGATGGTGACTTCATCTCCCTGGGAAGCCTGTTCCAATCCCTGACCACTCTTGTAAGTAAGTGTTCCTGCTATCCAATCTACACCTTCCGTGGCACAAATTAAATGCACTTCCCCTAACCCTATCCCTAGCTGCTTGGGAGAAGAGACCAATACCAGTCTTGCTCCAACCTCCTTCCAGGCAGCTGTAGAAAGCAATCATCTCTCCCATTAGCCTTCTCTTCTCCAGACTAAACAACCCCAGCTCCCTCAGCTGTCCCTGGTATGATGCTCTCCAAATCCTAAGGCCGCCAAAACATTGGAAGTGGAGAACAAGGGAGCAGGGGCACAATTTTCCCTTCAATTCCCCATTTCTGCTGTTCTATTCCCATGTTCCCATAACCAGAGAACACAAAAATGAAGTCACATCTCCATTTGCTTTTGCAACACACGATGCCGTTGCGCCGAAGCATTAGCTCCCAACAATGGGAACCTTGGGACTGTTTCGTGCAAAGACATCTCCTGTGCATCCTGTGTGTGTCTCGTTTCAGCTGAGAAGGGTTGAAGAGATCACTCTGCCTTTTTGCACCCATTAAAGCTATATGCAGCTCAGGATTTCACCATGTGAACTGGTGGAGTGAACTGTGGTGGGGGAATGTAACGGTTTGGGAGTTCCCTGCCATCCCACACTTGTAAAATGACCCAGACTAGAACTCAGCCAGCTGGAAGTTAAGAGATAAAGCTCTATTTACAGCTCAGCACAATATACAAGCAAATATACATACTATATACAGGAATAGTTACAGAAATATACAAGGTAAAGGTAATACAAACACACAACTCCCCTCCCAGAAATCAGNCTCTTATCTTTTTGTAAACATCTCAGCAAGCCTATGAGTGAAGCAGACATCACCATTGTTTTACCTTCACAGACTATAGTATAATTTTCTCTATTAAAAATATTCCAATTAGCTCAAACCAGCACAGGGAAGAGAGGAAGCAGGAGGGAAAAGGGCCAGAAAATATTCAAGCAGGCAGTTTTGAGCACCCAGAGCTCAACATCTTGTAAAGCAAGAGGTGGTGGAGATGCATCTGAAAACATCACAGCAGAATCAGGAAATATGGGGTGAGGGAAGGGAAAGCATAAATGATGAAAAACCATCAGCAAATCCCTTGTGGCTTATTTTTTTAAAATCAGATGTAAGGCTTCTGATATTGGGCAAGGGAGGTGGGATGGAGGTGGCAGACCAGGACGAGCCACAGCAAGTCTGTCCCTCACGACAAGACTCCACTGTTCTCAACCAGTGCATCTCCGTATCCTCTATTTTATGTATTAAACCCCAAGTGTGCTGTCAGCATTACCATTTTATTTATTCCTTTAGAAATAAATAGGATTAGAATTCACGTTTTAATGGAATAGGACCAAGTAGCAGCATTTTTACTCCATTCCTCTCCAGCGCTGAACAATGGAAGATTCTGTTATGAAAGACAGCTCTTATTTCACATATAAAATTATTTCCATCCTACGTGAAACTGATGTTCCCATTTCACCTCCAGGGATGAATTTCTGTTCCATATGCAGAGAAAAATCTGCAAGTGTTATTTTCCCCTAGAAGCTGATGTTGCCCTTCCTTGGGTTCCCCATCCTAATTACGGCTTCAGAAGATGTCACGGATCAGGGAAGTGTTGCCAGGATCATTTAATCAGTCAAAATGAAAATCCAGCCCCACAGTGCTCACTTTTAAGCTTGAAGGGATTTTTACAACATTGCAAGTTGTTAGCTTCGGTGCTGCAGAATGTTTGCTCTGTCTGAGCCCTAAGAAATGGTAAATTATCTGCTTTGTCCAAGTAATCCCCTTTTTTCATGGTGATGGGACATCCACTCAGGCAATGTTCACTCAGCAATTACCTCAGAGTGCTAAAAGCCAGGTAGTTCCCATAATAACTCTAAACTAATGAGTATCCTTGCCTCAGAACAAAAGCAAACCACTTAGGGAGGCAAATTTTTCATGCTTTCCATCTGCGCTTTTACAGTCTCTCATAATCTGGATTTTTATTTTTTTTTATTTTAATCAAAAGCACCATGACATTGGGTGTGTTTTGTTAAAAGCTGCAGGCATTTAAGGCAAGATAACTTGAGAAAGTTAGTGCTCATGTTTAAAAGATTAAAAAAAAGCATCTGGCTCTAAGCACCAAGCCAACCTCATGGAGGTCAACGAGGCCGAGCACAAGGTCCTACACCTGGCCTGGGGCAACCCAAAGGAGAAATATAGGATGGGAGAGGAGTGGCTCAAGAGCAGTATGGGGGACATTTGGTGGTGACGGTTGATGACAAACCCACCATGAGCCAGCAACGATTGCTGGCAGTGCAGAAGGCAGCTGTGTGCTGGGCTGCATCCAAAGCAAGGAGAGCAGCAGGACAGGGAGGGGATTCTGCCCCTCTGCTCTGCTGTTATGGGACACCACCTGGAGCACTGTGCCCAGTTCCGATGTTCCCAGGCATTAAGAGGGTCATGAAGTTGCTGGAGCAGGTCCAGCGGAGGCCACAAAGATCAGAGGGCTTAAGAACCTCCACTATGGGGACAGGCTGAGGGAGGGGGGGGCTGTTTGACCTGGAGAAGATCCTGTGAAGAATTTATAGGAGCCTACAAGAGAGCTGGAGAGGGACTTTTTACAAGGGTTTGTTGTGATAGGATGATGGGAAATGGATTGAAGCCTGAGGGCAGATTTAGACTGGAAATTAGAAAGAAATTCTTTACAGTGAGGGTGGTGAGACACTGGAATAGGTTACCCAGGGAGGTTGTGGATGCCCCCTTCCCGGAGGGGTCCAAGGTCAGGCTGGCTTAGGCCTTGAGTGACCTGTACTAGTGGGAGGTGTCCCTGGTCATGGCAGTAAGGTTGGAACTAGATGAACTTTAAGGTCCTTTCCAATTTAAACTATTCAGCAAATCTGTGAATGAAAAGCTGCAGCAGGATGAGTGCCACTGAGATGAAGTATAACCCCACCAAGCACTGATGTGCGCAAAGCTTACAGTAAGAGGCAATCTCAATTCTTGCATGACTCAATGCTATAAATCATTGTATCCTATTAAAAAGTCATAATCAAGTAGCTAAGAAAAAAAAACACACAAACACTTAACTCCAAAATACTGACAATAAGCAACAAACATGGAAGTTACCACAATGTTTTAGCATCTATGCTGCAAGGAACCTGCAGACTCATTTTTGTTTCTAACAGATATGTCATCTTTTCTGAAGTTCTTGCTCTATAGTTCCTTTCAGAGGATGAACAAAGGAAATAGCTTTTTGAATTTTTTTTTTCTTCCATATCTGCTTTTATTTATATCCCAAGACATGGGCATTAATTTATTTTTTTTTTTTAAGCAGAAGAGTCAACCTACAGACTGGAAGACCTAAAACCCAAAGTTGGCTTTTGCTGACTGTCTGTTCCACCAAATCAAGACCCCATAGCCCAAACATTCAACAGACTAAAGGGAAAAAAGAAGTTCCATCTCTCACCCTAAACTCCCACCAAAAGAGATCTGAAAGCCCATTGTGGCTCCTGACTCTCTCAGATCACTTCAGCATCATGCTTTTTGTACCCCAGCTCCATGGTTGAAGCTGTGCTTCTACCCCAGCTGCTGTAGCAGTTCTCATGGCTATCAGGTAGGCACTCAGGACCTTCCCTTATGGGCACAAGCAGCCAGCAGGATGGAAGGTCATAAAAGCCTCCTGGATTTGTAATTTAGTATTAAACATGTTGGTGCCTTAGTCATCCAGGAAAGCACCGCTTCAAGCAGAGATCCAACAGGCATCATTCCAACCGAGGACACTCAGGTTGCTTTCAAAGGAGAAAAGCAAATTTCTTTCAGCAGCTCTACCCATTCTGGCTTACCATGGATATTTTGTTGCCCCAGACAACTAGTCTGCTTCACGAGGGCATTCAGGCAGGCTCCACACTTCTCTGGAGACTTTCAAAACCTGCCTGGATGTAACCCTTGGCAACCTGTGTTTGGGTGACCCTGCTTTAGCAGCAGAGTTGAACTAGGTGACCTCGAGAGGTCCCTTTCAATCCCTACCATGCTGGGATTCTCTCCTTCTTGCCACATCCAGTGCATCAGCAGCCCAACCCTGGATTTTTTTGAGGGCACATAAGAATCACCAGACCCTGACTCTCTTGCATCCCTTATCAGACACCAAAAGAAGAGAACAAAAAGGCTTGCTCCTAATTTTCTAGAACCCTAATTAGCTGATGGTTCCAAGACTGAAAGCTCTAAGCAGCCCAGTTCAGGGAAAAGAGACTTGGGTACTCCATGCACTCAACTTTCCTTTGTAGTCCCTTTGGGCACTCCAGAACAGCCTGAATTTTGAAGATGAAGCACACTTAAAGCAGTTTTTTTTGATGCTGAAGCTGGCCTTGGTGGCACAAGCATGTGAGTGGGAGAACAGTAAGTGAATATGCTGATAGGGAGTTAATTTTTAATCAGAAAATGGTTCACAGGCACCTTTCAGTTGAATAATTTTACTAGGCCATGGTAAGCTTGCACAGGAGTGGAAAATGTCAACTGTAGATTTAAAATAAAATATTGTTATGTAGTAAAATCTCCTCAAAAGAAAAAATAGAATAAATCTAGGTTTACCAGGTGGTTTTCAGCATAAAGACTTCTGCAAGGCTTGGCTGAGATAGAGTCACTAAGAACTGAAAGAGCTTTCTGGAGCTGTTATGTTTATTAAAAGGCAAAGTCTGACATTGTCAGGGCGTACCAAGACATCCTGATCCAGCGGCCCCTGCAGGAAAAGTCTTCAACCATTTCCACCTCAAATCCTGACTGTCAAGTTGAAAAATCATAGAATGGTTCAAGTTGGAAGGTCACCCAGTCCAACCTCCCCTGTAGTGAGCAGGGGGATGCTCCACCAGATTGGGTTGCCCAAAGCCCTGTCAAACCTGGCCTTGAGTATCTCCAGGGATGGGGCCACAACCACCTCCCTGTGCAACCTGTTCCAGTGTTCCACCACCCTCATAGTAAAGAACCTGTTTCCTAACATCCAATCTAAAGCGGCTCTGCTCTACTTGGAAGCCATTGACCCTCATCCTAGAGCTACAGGCCTTTGTAAACAGCTTCTCTCCATCCTTTATGCAGGCCCCCTTCAGTTTCCATCTCCAGGCATGGGACCTCAACTGCCTTCCTGGACAACCTGCTGCAGTGTTCCACCACCCTCATGGTGCAGAACTTGTTCCTGACATCCAATCTAAACCTGCTCTTCTCTCGTTTTGAACCATTGCCCCTTGTTCTATTACTGCAGCCCTTTGTAAACAGTCCCTCTGAAGCTTTCCTGTAGGTCCCCTTTAGGTACTGCTTCAGGCTGCTATTATGTCTCCCTGGAGCCTTCC
>VWYK01014479.1:4082-14510 GCA_013399775.1 Semnornis frantzii | reverse complement strand
AAGAGCCTGTTAATATTATTATTAAATGGTGATGGGGGTGATGCGAGTTCTGAATATTTAATATTAATAAACTGTTAATATTTTTATATATGGTCTCGCATTAATTAATTACCCCATCTCCCGAAACACGCAGGTTTCTTTCCTATTATCAGTTGCTCTAAGTGGCTGCTTTCCAGCCACTCATCCCCCAGTCTGTAGCTCTGCAAGGGGTTACTGTGGCCAAAGGTTAACACCCTGCACTTGGCCTTGTAACCTCTGTGAGCAGCCTGCTCCAGGGCTCCAGTACCCCCACCACAAAGTTTTTCCTTATGTTTAGGTGGAACTTCTTGTGTTCCAGTTTGTGCCTACTGCTCTTTGCCCTGTCAATGGTCAGCACTGAAAATAGTCTGACCCCATCCTCTTGACCCCACCCTTTAAACACTGAGGAATACTGAGAAGATTCCCTCTTCATCTGCTCTTCCCCAGCTTAAGCTCCATGTGTCCATCTCCAGGGAAAGGTAAATTTCTTTTTGGAGGTAGACAGGCAGCAGATATCTCAGAATTTGACATGGTGAAGTCTGTACCTCCTTTCCTCTCTGACAAGGAGGAAAAATATTTGTGAGGCCACTGAGAAACTGAATTTGAGTGTAATTTCCCCTTCCTGTTCTGTCACTTGCCACATCCACTTGCTCCTCTAGAAAGTGTTTCTCCTACCCAAAGAATCACATTTTCATGGCACCTATCCAAATAAATTTTAAATAGAAATCTTACCAAAACAAAGAAGTTACAACATCTGTGTCTTGTCTACCAGATGACAATTCTATGGGGAATTCAAAAGAAGAGCTCCCCCCCAAAAAAGGTAAACCAAGTCTCAACTGCTGCAGCTGCTTTTCCAGCAACACATTATTGGATTAGCTTGAAGTTCAGAGAGAGAGAAAGAACAAGGATAAGTCTGGCTACTACTGCCTTGCACTTTTAGGTCATGAGCTGAGGAGCTCACTTTCAGCGTGCAAAAGCTGGCAACAAACACTTTGCTCCACACAAGGTGCCCAGGAAGATAGCAAATGTCTGCTCATGTGCTGATCTGGAGCAAACAACCCAGCAAGCAGAGGAGCAGACAAGTCCTAGTGTCTGACCACTGCCATCCATCACCACCACCCTCCCTCCTTGCAGCCAGGAAACCAAAAATCAAAAGATTCATCAGCAGATGGTGGAGTTTTACTTTGCAGTCCACCAAAACTTCAGCCAAGAGAAAGATGGGGAACATATTAAAGGAAATAGCAACCTTCAGAGGACAGAACAAAAATCAGTTACAAGACCATAAGGAGAGATGTTAAAATAAAAAGGCTCCTCACATCAGTGCTGGAGCTAGGGGGGGTCCAAACAGCAGACAGAGCATCTAGTGGAGTAACAACCCTCCTGCCACATTGACTGGCATAAGGCAGTCTCTTCTATCTCTCAAGACAAAAATGTGAGAGATGAGAAGTTTGAATTAAACTAATGAACACACAGATGTTAAAGTGATAGTAGACAACATGTCTCTGCTATGAGGATAGGCTGAGGGAGCTGGGGTTGTTCAGCCTAGAGAAGAGAAATCTTGGGGGGGGGGGACATGACACACCTTAGAGGTCTTCCCAGTACTTCAAGGGAACCTGCTGGAAGGCTGGAGAGGGAGTTTTCATAAGGGTGTCCTGCAACAAGACTAAGGGTTAGGGAGAGCAGGTTTAGACTGCATCTTAGGAAGAAGCTCTTCAGTACAAGGGTGGTGAGACCCTGGGCAACCTATTCCAGAGTGGCTGTGGATGCTCCATCCCTGGAGGTGTTTAAGGCCAGGTTGGATGAGACTTTTGGGTAACCAAGTGCAGCTGAGAGGCAGGGGGTTGGAGAAGACAGTCTCTGAGGTCCCTTTCAACATAAACAATTCTGTGATTCTTCACAGATACTGGGTTTGGCTGTGACAGTGTCTTAGATCAGCTTTGTTTGTACCACAAGCTGACACACTGCAAATTAGGAAGCCTCACATTCATTCACAGCTCTCATGTTTCAAGTAGTGTTGCTTGTCTTAAACCATGACCTTCTTTCTTGTTGCCTGTGTGAGGATCTGGGGTTTCATTTCTAGGAGCTACAAATTCTTACACTAAGAGAAAAACTCAAGAGATCCTGAAGACTTAGGAAAAAAAAAAATCCCAGATATTTAAAAAACTGAAAACCACTTCTTTAAGGCACTGGTTTGTTCTGTGGTGGGGAGAGGAAGGGTGACAAGCTGGCATGGGCTGCAGGGACAGAATGCAAACCATGTAACGAGTCAAAGGCTGTTCATGTGAAGTGTTTAAGGCTATTCTAAACCAGCAGAGGCAGCTGCCCTGCCTTCAGCTGCACATTCCCACCTTGTGTCAGCCCTAAGAGACAACTTCCAGTTACAGGATCAGTGCTTTGGTTTGTTCTACCATCTCCTAGCCCACACCCACTGCAGTGCCATCCCAGACAAGAGGATCAGAGAACCATAGAATGCTTTAGGTTGGAAGGTCACCTAGTCCAACCCCTCTGCAGCCAGCAGGGACATCTGCAACTAGAACAGGTTGCTCAGAGCCCCAAACAACCTGACCTGGAATAGTTCCAGGGATGGAGCTTCTACCACCTCTCTAGGCAACCTGGGCTAGGGTTTCACACCTTCAGTGTAAAACATTTTTTCTTCTCTTCAGTCAAAAATTCCCATTTTTTAAAGTGTAAAACCATCACCCCTTGTCCTGTCACAACAGGCCTCCCAAGAGCTTCAAGCCACAGGGAGACTGCAATGAAAAGTTGCTTTGGACAGAGATTAAATTCAGAATGTGTGAAAGGAAACTTTGTGGCAGGTTTCTTTAGGGGAAAGAAAACAGTCAGACACTCACAAACAAGGCAGCAGACAAAGATAACCCAGAATTTACCAGCCAAGGACTTTACAGATAATGCTACAGAAACTGCAGTAAAACAAGAGATGATCTGAGCAGTCAAACTGACTATATGTTCTGCTTTATAGTATCTTAAATCTTTCACTAAGGGGCAAGTGTGCCAAAAAACTTCTGGATGGTATGTGCTCAGGCAGACAGAGTGCATTTCAACTCAGATTTTAGTAGCAGTCCTTGCATTTCTTAGTAAAAGTCAAATATATCACCCAAAGGACATATAACCAAAGCAGCCATGTAACCTGCAATACACCTCTTTTAAAACCATTCTGTCTTTAAAAAAGGAGTCATAACACTCTTCAAGGCAAACAATGCTGGCTACAACACTCAGAGACCTTGGGACAGGCTGAGACAGCTCTGGTTGTTCATCCTGGAGAAGAGAAGGCTCTGGGGAGATCTAATAACAGCCTTCCAGTACCTGAAGGGCGACTACAAGAAGGCTGCAGAGGGACTGTTTGCAAAGGTGACAGGACAAGGGGAAATGGTTTGAAATCTGAGAAGAGCAGATTTAGATTGGATGTTGGGAACAAGTTCTTCACCATGAGGTGGGGGAAACATGGAACAGGTTGCCCAAGGAGGTAATTGAGGCCTTATCCCTGGAGACACTCAACAAGGCTGTGAGCAACCTGATCTAGTGGAGGATGTCCCTGCTGACTGCAGGGGGGTTGGACTAGATGACTTTGGAGGTTCCTTCCGACCCAAACCATTCTATGAACTGTTTCCTACTGAATTATCCCAAACAGCATCATCCCCACTCTAAGTCACACCTACACCAAAACACTTTACCACTGAAGTCCCAGCTACATCCCAGCAGAAACACAGAGCATCTGGAAAATTAACAGCTAAGGCTTTTTTTTATTATTACACACAGGCATCCTCAGCCCTACTGCAATCACCTGTGTTAAAATCCTGTGTGCCTGAAAGGTCACTGGAAACTTGGTAAGAATTATAGATAGTTTGGGTTGGCAGGGACCTTAAGAGACAGACCTGCTTGAAAGAGTCCAGCCCGGAGCTACAAAGATGCTGAAGGGACTGGAACATCTCCCTTGGGGGTAAAGGCTGAGGGAGCAGAGTGTCTTCAGCCTGGAGAAGAGGAAATGGAGAGGTGACCACATTCACAAATACATCGAGGGCAGTGTCAGGAGCACAAAGCCAGGCTTTGCTCAGTGATGTTCAGCCACAGGACAACAGGCAATGGGTGCAAGCTGGAGCACAGGAGGTGCCATGTAAGGGAAAAACCTCTTTCACTGTGAGGGCGACAGAGCCCTGGAACAGGCTGCCAGAGAGGCTGGAGTCTCTGGAGGCATTCAAAACCTGTCTGGATGTGTTCTGTGTGACCTATTACAGGTGATCCTGATCTAGCAGAGGATGATCTTTTGAATTCCCTTCCAACCCCTAACATTCTGTGATTAAAGATCATCTAGTTCAAACTACCACTTTGCCCTGTCAACTCCAGGAGGAACGAGATCCTAGCAAGTGGGATAGCCTCCAACATGCTTTTGTAATAAACCTGATTGCTGCAGAACTTGGTATGCTCAAGAACCATGAATATGGCTTTTTTCCACATTCTAGATCTAAACCTAGCTGATGACTTCTTCAAATAACACCTGAAAAGAGTAATGCTCCCAGGGTAGTGCTTTGAAGCCCCTCTGAAACTTCAAGGGAGTCACAAGTATTTATTTTCATCCTGTCTGCAAACAACTGAACAGTCTCTACTCTGAAAACCTTACCACAGCTTACCCAGGAACCTGACTTCTCACCCCAAGAGGCACAGACTAAAAATACACAGAGAGCTCCAGAGGACCCTCAGCAAAGAGACATTAATGATGTAAACAGGGCACACCATTCTTTTTCCTCCAGAGCATGAAAATTCCAACTTCTTCAGTTGAGGAATGATAACAAATATCACAAAAGTTTCCCCAGAAAAATGAGTCATTTGGAGAATAAGTTGATTCCACAAGCAAATAATTACATGAGCTTAAGATCCACTGCTGAATATGCACATCATACTCTTCCTAACATACCACTGAGTGACAGAGGATGCTTATAAAGCACAAGACCCTCCATACCCTCTTCCAGCAGCAATTATATCAGCTAAAGCAGCTGCTATGTGAAACTGGTGGCCACCACAACCTCCTCCAGAGTCCCGCAGCAGCAGACAGTGATGATCCCAGCATGCATATCCCTCACACCCCAAGCTGGTCAAGAAATGATTTGATGCTCCAGGCAGGCAGACAGACACACACAGTTTAAATATCTTCAGTTAGCTTTAGTCATTTGGTTGGAGTATTTCAAAGATACCTCCTTATATACAAATACATATTTACTGAGTGCATAGAAATAGTGAGTTGCACTGAAGGATGTTAGGAAGAAGTTCTCTACAGTGAAGGGGGTGAAACAGTGGAATAGGCTGCCCAGGGAGGTTGTGGTTGCTCCCTCCCTGGCGGAGTTCAAGGCCAAGTTGGATGAGGCCTTGAGTGACCTATTCTAGTGACAAGTGTCCCTGCCTATGGCAGGGAGTTGTAACTAAACGGTCTTTGAGGGCACTTCCAACCTCAACCATTGTATGACTGTATGATTTTTAAGGAGTTTAAAATATATTTTACTCAAGTGGCACAACTGAGATTGGGTTGACAGGAAGATGAGACAACGAACTCCCTCCACAGCTCACTCCCACATTGGCTTCACTCCCCCTCCCAAACCACACCATGCTGCCTTTCCAATAGAAAAATGAGCACAACTTTTCCACACTGTTGAAGGGCAACCTATTTTCCTGCAGCTGAAGGAAGACTGAACACTTCAGAACAAGAATAATTCCAAATAGGACATATGGAGTCCTGTGTGCAGTTCTGGAGCCCCCAGCACAGGAAGGACATGGAACTGTTGGAGCGGGTGCAGAGGAGGCCGCAAAGACGCTCAGACGGCTGCAGCAGCTCTGCTCTGAGGACAGGCTGAGAGAGTTGGGGCTCTGCAGCCTGGAGAAGAGAAGGCTTCCAGGAGACCTTAGAGTAGCCTTCCAGGATCTGAAGGGGGCCTAAAGGAAGGCTGGGGAGGGATTATTGACAAGGTCTTACACTGACAGGACAAGGGGCAATGGGTTTAAACTGGCAGAGGGGAGATTTAGACTGGATGTTAGGAGGAAGTTCTTTCCAGTGAGGGTGGTGAGACACTGGCACAGGTTGCCCAGGGAGGTTGTGGCTGCTCCCTCCCTGGAGGTGTTCAAGGCCAGGTTGGAGGAGGCCTTGAGTGACCTGTTCTAGTGGGAGGTGTGCCTGCCTATGGCAGGGGGTTGGAACTAGACGATCTTTGAGGTCCCTTCCAACCTTACCATCCTATGATTCTATAGTTAGGATTAAATATCAGCCAGGTGGTTAGTTCAGCAGTGCTAAAAGCACCTGAGAGCAAGGCCAAGGCATGCTTTGAATACAGACCCCAGAAAGAGAGCAATTCCATGCTCACCTGTAGCGCAAGAGTGGTTGCTCCCAGCTTGGGGGTCAAGCGGTCACAAAGAGCACAGGGAATTATTTTTCAGAGATTGCAGGGCTGTGCTCTAGGAACAAGAGGAAAAAAAAAAAAAAAAAAGATAATAAAGATTATAACTCTGCTACCAGCATGGCCCTGCACACAGTTTCCCTCCTGGCAGCCATGCTCTGTGCATTAATGCTCAGAAATATCGAACTCAGTCTTCACAACTCAGATTGCCCACCAAATAAAGCCAGGAATGGAACAATGCTCATGCAGCTGAGTAGAAAAGAGAAAGCCCGCCAGGCTTTTATTTTAGCTAATCCTGAATTCGTGTTTCTGGAGAAGAAAGCCTCAAAGAATCTCGTTCTCTTTGACCGCCCCTCATCAGCAAAGCCCACTAAACACATTCAGATCGATTGTCTTTCCCAAGTAGCTCATTAAACTGAAGACAAACACTGTATACATAAATCATAGCACGATAAAGATCAGGTCTTTCTACACTCTTAGCAGTTTATTAACCCAAACTCACCCCGAAGGGTTTTCCAAAGACAAACTGCATGTCAAACATGCTTTGACCCTTCCGTGTAAAGTTGGAGCTGTTTAATGAACCGCTATTAAGAAAAATTGCTTTGACATTAGCTATAACATAAAGTAGTAATTCAGACGCCGTTGAGTGAGCGCCTGAAGCACCAACCAAACTAAAGCGGAACTAGGGAGCTCAGACAACTCCTCACACTGCCTCAGAGCTCCTCCAAACACCCCTGGCATTCCCTCTTCCGTTGAGGGGATCTCCCTTTCTCTTACGGCTCTCCCAAAGGGAAAACGCGGCCACAGAGATACAGACTCTATAGTTTACTTCACAGGGAAGGAATGGGACGCTCACAACAGGCACCTGACCACGGCAGAGCCGTAAGGCAGCCCCCTGAGAAGCCCCATGTGAGCCGGTAAGCGGGGCTTCCCCTCGCAGCAGCCCTCCCTCAGCCCTGGGCCTGGGCAGCCCCCTCGCTCAGGCAGCTCCGCAGTGAGCACCCGCCCGCCTACCTGCCCACAACCGGGCCGCGGCGACCAGAAGGTAAGGATCGGCCCGAGGGGAGATGCCGTGCCCCGCCGACTGCTGCGGACGGTGGGGCAGGACCGTCCACACAGGCCCGGCCCTGCTGCTACGCTCAGCTCGGCCCGACCGACCGCGGCAGCGCTTCCGTGGGCGAGGCCGCGGCTAAAGGGCCGGGTCTGGGGGCGGGGCTTCTGTGTTGGGGCGGGGCCTAGGGCCGGCGGGGCGGAGCGGAGGTTTCGCGCGCTCGGGAGCCCTGTGGCGCCCGGTGCCATAGTTGTAGGGGTCTGGGAAGCGTTCACAGGTGTCGCGGAAGGTCTCTGTTTGGGTCTCAGGGGTTATGTACAGGTCGTGGAAGTCCTTTGTGTAGGGTCTCGGGGACATGTCTGGATGACCTGTAGATGGAGTCTCTGGGGCTTATGTATATACGTTCTGAGAGGACTGTATGCAGTCTCAGAGGCCTGCATATATGGGCTCTGAAAGGCTTTAGAGGCTGAAACGTACATTATTTATCTCCTGTGAGACCCCCCCACCTCGAATTCTGCATCCAGTTCTGGTGCCCCCATCCAAAGAAGGACTTGGAGCTGCTGGAGCAAGTCCAGAGGATGATTCAAGGGCCGGAGCCCCTCTGCTATGAGGATAGGCTGAAGGAGCTGGGAGTGTTCAGCCAAGAGAAAAGAAGGTTCCAGGGGGACCTCAGAGATGCCTTCCAGTACTTGTAGGGAACCTACAAGAAGGCAGGAGTGGGACTTTTCGTAAGGATGTCAAGGGCCAGGACTCAGGGGAATAGTTTTTAAGCTGAAGGACAGTAGGTTTAAACTAGATCTTAGGGAAAAGCTCTTCAGTATGAGGGTGGTGAGACTCTGAAATGGGTTGCCCAGCCCATAGTGGTTGTGGATGTGCCAGGTTGGATAAGGCCTTGAGCAACCAAGTCTAGGTGAGAGGCGTCCCTGCCCATGGCAGTGGGGTTGGAGTAGATGGTCTCTAAGGTCCCTGACAGCCTAAACCATTCTATGATTCTGTGATCCTAAGTCCTGTATAAAGGGTCTGAAGGACATATATACATAGATCTGAAAGATCTCTATATGCTGTCTCAGGGGCTCATATGTGTATGTTCTGAAAGGCCTCTTTATAGGGTCTCAGGGGCCTGTGTGTAAAGGTGCTGAAGGGCTCGTGTGTAGAGTCTGAGAAACATAGGTGTAGGTCCTGTATACAGGGTCTGAGGGGCTTTATATCGTGTGTGAAAGGCAAGGCAGTGGTGGATTCTTCATCTCCAGAGAGACTTAGAGGCTGTGTAGATGTGGTACTGGGGGACATGGTTTAGTGGTGACCTGGCAGTGCTAGGTTAATGGTTTGACATGGTTTTAAAGGTCACTTCCAACCAAAGATCATATGAAAGAGAAGAGGACAACAGTGGAGAGGTTTAGGGTTACATGTTTGTTAAATGTGCAGCACATTTCCACATGGAAACATCTCCTAGTGTGGTTTTATCTTCTAACAATGAACCTGAAGGCTTCTGGATGCTGGGTACAACATCCTGTCCTTTGTTCCCTAGTTCTGGTGCAGGGTTTATTGGAGAGGAGAGAAGCACAGAGAGCATCAGGCCAGCCTGACAGTGCTGTGGTTTCATTTAATCTCATCCACTAACAAGATCTAAACACCAGAAAAGCACATGCCTGAGCACCTCACTTGAAAGGGGGTATTTTTTTTTTTTTTAATGACAGAGGAGCTGGGAAGGTAATGAGACACCTTGAAAATAAAATGTGGCCATGTGCCATCAGTGACTGGGATTTGGGGCTGTAAGTGTTGCTCCCCCAGGACAGAGCCATGCCTAGGATTCCCTATCCCAAATGATTCCCAAATTACTCCAACAGAGGAACATCATATTTTCTAGCTATCTGTTGAGATGGGACAGTCCCCAGGTGTAAACTTGGAGGACAATTTTTGAACCAAGGGAGGGATGCCAACCAAGCCAGTGAAGTGATATGATTTTCTCTGGGGTGTGGGTGGGCATGTGGGCTGCTGAGCCTGTGCCTGGTGGCTCAGGAATGGGATGGCATCAGGAAGGGAAGATGAGACAGCCACTCCTGGGTCATGTGTACCTCGGCATCTAGATCAGAGGGAGGATTCACTGCTGGGGAGGCTAATTTTAGGTATTTTAATTTTAGTTGCTTCCAGATGCCTCTTAGGTTGGCTCTCTTCAAGCTTTAATGAATCCTCCATTAAAAAAATACATTTTCCAGAAGCATTAATAGATGACAATTGCACTTCAAGAATATGGAAGGCTGCTGAACCCTGCTCCCCTACAGTGAAAACACTGCAGAGGTTTCTAGGATGAGGCCTTTGGCAAGGCTTAAGGTGATGCAAAAGACTTGGAGGGGTCGCTGCGGGGCTGGAATGCAGCAGCACACAGAGCTCTGTCCACCTCCCATACAGACACTGGTCCCCAGTAGGAAATGGGAGGAGAACACACCTGAGCAAATGTTGGTTTGTTTGGGTAAGCTGGGGCTTGCAGCCAAAGTCTTGTACTGGCACAGGGACCATCACCCTGCCCAGTCCAGGAACATTTCCTCATCATCTCTTATTGCTCTGCAAGCAGCCATCATGGTCCTCAACTTACAGGAAATGGGCATCACCATTCCTTTATTGATGGCTAGACTCTGTCCCCCATCTCAGGGCTGAGCTGGATTATCTGCAGTAGTCTGAGAGCACCAACCTTTCCTCTAAATAAAAGCAGATAAGATGCACTTGGACCTGGTATCCTCCCAACATTCCTCCTCCACCCATTCCCAATGTGCCTGCAGGATCCTGCATGGGCATCAACCTCCATGTGTGGGAATTCACACACATCACAGACCTGAACACTTATGCGAATAAAACAGAGTAAATCTTGTATTTAAAGAACACAAAGTCAGGAGCCCATGGACTAAAAGATTATTTGAGGGGTTGTTTTTTGTTTGTTTTTTTTTTTTTCCTCCTCAGCCATCC
>VWYK01014473.1:2151-13404 GCA_013399775.1 Semnornis frantzii | reverse complement strand
AAAAAAAAAAAAAGAAAAAAAAAGTCAAACTGATGAAAATAGAGCATTTAGTTCTTCAACACCTAATCTGCTGTTGCATATCTGTTTATTTTTCATAGTAACATACAACAAATGCAAGCAATGGGACTGAAAACTACTTTGGGTTAGAAGCAACCTTAAAGGACAGGGGCAGGAGCACCTCCTAGTAGACCAAATTGTTCCATGCCTCATCCTGCATGTCTTTGAACCCTTCCAGAATTGGAGTTTTCACAACTTCCATCAGCAAAATGTTTCAGTGCTTCACCATCTTCCTGGGGAACAATTTCCTCCTAATGTTTGATCTCAATCCAGATTCTTCCAGTTCAAAACCTTTACCCCTTGTCCTGTCACTCCAAGCCTTTGTCAAAAGTCTCCAGGTCTTTTGTAACTTGGAAGGGTGCTCTAAAGTATCCCTGGAGTCTTCTCTTCTCCAGGCTGAACATCCCCAACTCTCCCAGCCTGGCCTCACAGCAGAGGGCTTCCTGTGGTCCCTTTCCAACAGGTCCCTGTGCTGAGTACTGCAGAGATGCCCCAGCTCTGCAGGGGTGGGTCTCAGCAGAGCACAGCAGAGGGGCAGAATCCCTTTCCTGCCTCTGCTGCCCACGCCGCTGGGGATCGGTCCAGGGCAGGGCTGGCTCTTGGCTGGCTACACTTGGTGGCAGCTTGTGTCCAGCTTTGCATCCCGCAGCAGCCCAAGTCCTTCTCCTCAGGGCTGCTCTCCATCCGTTCTCTGCTCAGTCTGATACGTGATTGGGGTTGCCCAAACCTAGGAGCAAGACATTGCCCTTGACCTTGTTGAATCTCATGACATCCACAGAGGTCCACTTCTCCAGCTTGTCCAGGTTCCTCTGGGCGACATCCCTCTCCTTCAGCATGTTCACCACACCACACAGCTTAGTGTCATTGTCAAACTTGCTGAGGGTGCCTTGATCCCACTGTCCAGGTCACCAATAATTAGTCAATCAACACCAGTCCCAGCACCAAACTGCACCATCAGCTGCTGCGTTACTGATCTGGAAGGAGAAGGATACACCTCTCAAAGGTCTACACGAGAGTGAGATATTTATGTAAAATATTTATGTCTTGCTCATTTTTATCTTTTCCCCACTGAAATTTATGCCTTTTAACTACAGGAGTCTGAAGGTTATCAGAGAGAACTGAGTGGTGCTGTAAAACTGTAGGTGGGCTCTCCAACATGGATATAAATTTGAGTGAAGGGCACTAAATATGTTACTGCTAACATTTCATCCCAGATGAACGTGGATGTGAAGACTGTGGTTTCTTTTAAAATACTGGCAATTTTCTTTTAAAATATTGTTGCTCAATAAGGAGGTTTTGAACAGAGTGGTGTTCACCAAGGAGTGCTGGGGAATGGAGGTAACTCCAACGTGGACCTGGTCACCAGTGGTGTCCCCCAGGGCTCAGTGCTGAGCCAGGTCTCTTTGATGTGTTTATCGGTGGTCTGGGTGAGGGAATTGAGGCTCCCTCAGGCAGTTTGCAGGTGACATTCAGTTGGATGGCTGTGTTGATCTGCTGGAGGGTAGGAAGACTCTGAAGAGGGACCTGGCCAGGCTGGATCCATGAGCTGAGGCCAGTGGGCTGAGGTTGAACAATGCTAAATGCTGGGTCCTGCCCTTAAATCACAACCACAGGAACGCTCCAGGCTTGGGGCAGAGGGGCTGGAAAATGCCCACCAGAAAAGGCCCTGAGGGTTCTGGATGACAGTAGCTGGAGATAAGCCAGCAGTGCCCAGGTGGCCAAGAAGGGCACCAGCATCCTGGCCTGGATCATCAATGGTGTGGGCAACAGGAGCAGAGCAGGGATTGTATCCCTGTGCTGGGCACTGGTGAGGCCACAGCTTGCCTACTGGGTTCAGTTCTGGGTCCCTCCCTCCTAGAAGGACACTGAGGGGCTGGAGCAGGTGCAGAGAAGGGCAACAAAGGTGGTGAAGGATCTGTAGAAGAGGTCTGGTGAGGAACATCTGAGGGAGCTGGAAGTGTTTAGTGTGGAAAAGAGGAGGCTGAGGGGAGACCTCATTGCTCTCTACAGGTCCCTGAGAGGAGGTTGCAGCCAGGTGGGGTTGGGCTTTGCATCCTAGTAACAAGTGATAAAAGAAGAAATGGCCTCAAGTTGTGCCAGGGAAACTTTAGGGTGGACATTAGAAGAGACTTCTTCACTGAAAGAGGTCTCAAAGACTTATGCCCAGGAAGATGGCTGCATCCCCATCCCTAGATGCGTTTTGGAGATGTGGTGGTGAGGGACATGGTTTAGCACCAGGCTCAGTGGAGCTAGAGAACAGTTGATGATCTTAAAGGTCTTTTCCAGCCAAAATTATTCTGTGTGTCTGTGATTGTAATAGTATGTGTGGAAGTACATTTTAATGTCAGAATTGATGAATCTTGAAATTTTCTCAATTTTGCAAAACTCCGTAGAGACAAAATGGGTTCGTCTTGGAACTGCAAGTATTCTTTATATTATGCTGCTCTTTCAAATGCTTCTTTTCTCCTGGGGTTTTGAAAATTTCTGCATGTTTCAGTAACTTTGGAAGGATATATATTATTTTTAGAATTAAAACGTACATATCTACCACTGCAATTTTGTGTTTAGAACAGTGAGTTTGTGTAAATTACTCAGCAATTCTGTGCAAGCTCACAATCAGCAGCCCAGGTGTGTAATGGTTTGCTGGTCACACAGGGTGACTAGAGGTAAATTATTGCACGTGCACCTCTCAGTGTAAAATGAAAGTTTTGCCCAAAACGTTGGAATCTAAAACTGCTGCTGAGAGGTCTGCCCTTGACAAACCCTGAGCCATGCTGAGCTGCCTCCATTTCTTACTGTTGTCAAAGATGTAAATATTTAATCCTCAAATCTGGCCTTCAGGTTTTCCACACCTCATTTATTGCTATCTTTGCACAGTTTTACCTCTTTTATGAATGCAGAGGCACTACTGTTCTTCTGGAAAGCCCCAAAGAGGTTCTGTTTCGGCTTTCAAATCTTCAGTACCTTTCTCTTACCTGATATTTTATAATTTACAACTCTTACTGACAGTTTTTATGTTCATGCAATGTTGGGTTCCACAAAGCATTTTAAAACACAGTGCTGCACACCAGCTGCATTGTGTGTATGAATCTTTCTTCTGACCCTTGTGTCTCCCACACACGGAAGTGTTCTCCACTGCATGAAGTAAGCAATCTTGTTTGCAGTCAGAGTTACTGGAAACTTGCTGTTTCTGGCAGGGGACATGGGGACAACCCAGGAGAGTTGGGGCTGTTCAGCTTGGAGAAGAGAAAGCTCCAGGTAGACCTTAGAGTAGCCTTCCAGGGCCTGAAGGGTCTCCAGGAGAGCTGGGGAGGAACCTTTGACAAGGGCTGGGAGTGCCAGAATGAGAGACAATGGCTTTGAGCTGGGAGAGGGGAGATTCACCCAGAAGAGGAGGAAGAAATTCTTGGCAGTGAGGGTGGTGAGATTCTGGTTGCCCAGGCAGGTTGTGGATGCCCCCTCCCTGGAAGTGTTCAAGATAGACAAGGCCTTGAGCACCCTAGTGTAGCAGGAGTCCCTGCCCATGGCAGGGATTTGAAAGTGCATGATCTTGAAGTTTCCTTCCAAGCTAAACCATTCTGTGATTCTAAGGATGAATTGTGAATTAAGAGGAAGGGAGAAAGAAAAGTGGAATGCCTGCCTAGAGATGAGGAGCATGACAGTAAAAAGTGATTGAGAGTGTAGATAATGGTTAAGGGTGAGTCTCAATTGTATTAGCAGTTGGACTTACGGTCTTAACTGTTAAACTTTATGATCTTGAAGACGGTTTCCAACCTTAATGATTCTGTGCTTCTATGTAAGGTTTTGTGAGGTTATCTGACAGGCACAGATGAGCTGTGTGAAAACTCTTGCTTGACCAACTAGTGAAGGGAGACCTGTGTAGGAAGACACAACATTCTTCAAAGTAATAAGGAAAAAGTGTTAATTTTGCTGAAAGAAATTGCAATGGTGACAGCACTGACAGAGCAGGTTTGTCATGTGTGGCTGTGTCATGGGGAGAACATCACATCACAAAGCTTCAGCAGGTGCTTTTTTCCTGTCTGTGCTTTCTTGAAAGCAGATTTGTAGCTCCACTGTGAAGAGCTATGCCTTGGAACCCCTTAGTCATTAATTTCAAAATCCATCAACAGAGGTTTGTGGCATGGACAAAAATTCTTTTAGCAAGCAATAAACACTTGTCCTTATCTAGGTATTGCTCAGGGACTGTTTGAGTGCCTGCAGAAGAGTGTGGCCAGCAGGTCAAGGGAGGATCTCCTCCTCCTTTACTCTGCCCTGGTGTGTCCGTAGATAGAGTCCTACATGCAGTTTTGGGCTCCACAGTTCAAGAGAGACAAGGAACTGCTTGACAGAGAGTGTTCAGTGGAGGCTATGAAGATGCTGAACATCTCAGTGAGCATCTCTGTGAGGAGCAAAGGCTGAGAACCCTTTGAACCAGTAGAAGAGCAACCCCAAAGGGGATCTGATCAATTCTCAGCAAGACCTAAGGGGTAAGAAGCAAGAGGATGGCACCAGACTCTGCTCATTGGTGATCAGTGACAGGACAAGGGGTATGAGGCACAAACTGGAACCCAGGAGATTGCATCTGACTAGGACAAGAAAATTCTTTGATGTGAGAGTGCTGGAGGCCTCTGGTGCCCAGAGAGGTGTGCAGTCTGATTCTCTGGAGAGCGTCCAACCACCTTTATCTATTGTAATCCTGGGCAAGCTACTGTGGTTGTCCCTGCTTTAGCAGGTTTGTTGGAATGGATGATCTCCAGAGGTCCCTTCCACCCCGCACCATGCTGAGATTCTGTGGTCCTGTTACCAGTAAGATTGTCTTTTATTTCATGTGTCTCTCATATGTCCATTGCCAGCACTGACATCTCAAACCGCCTGGCTCTGTCCTGCCCAGCATCTGGCATTCCTGTTTCCCAGGTCCTGCTGAACTCTGCACTTAGGAAGCATGCTCTCAGCTTCCTGGGCATCCTCTCTAGCTTCTTCAGTGTCTTAGTTATCCAGGTTACAGTCCCTGGATGCCTTGGGAGCTTTCTTGGTTTTCAGTCTCTCACCTCTCTCCATCACCTGTCACGGTCTTTGTGTAAGGTCTGTCATTTAAATTCTTTCTCGTTATCTCTGCTCTTAGAAACGCCGCGCTCTGGTTCTCCCAGGAACTTCCTGTCACTGCAGTCCTGCCTTTCTGAGCCCTCTCCTTTTCCTGCCACTGCTTTGCAGAATTTCCCCTCTCCATTTGTTTCTTGGGTTTTTACTGGAGCATTGTACTCTGCTCATAAAGGAGATGGAGTCTCACAAATTGTAGCAGTTCATGCCTCGCTGCTTCTGATGTGTGTCCAGCTCAGTTCTAATTGCAGAATCTCACAGTTTCCTCTTCTTGGCATCCTTTGGAGCAGCATAGACCTGGATCACAGTGCAGTTAAAAGGCTGTCTTCCTGAACAAGTCATGATGATAATTAAGTTGCCTGGGTTGTAGCCAAGTGGTGCTTTTCTGTCCCTATCACTTAGGATTGTGCCAATTCCTCTTTTATGCTTTATTTTGTCATGTGAGAAAATGATCTCGCTATCTGCTGTCTCTCCCTTGCCTGGCCACCTGGCTTTTAAGAGGCCTTCTATGTCATGTAGCTCCCTTTGTAATTCATTCATTAGCAAGGATATTTCACCAGGGTGCCAACGTGGTCTTACATTCCAGGTTCTGATAGAACTAGAGAGGGGAGGTGACTTTTACCTCTTAGACATGCTGATAATAAAATACTACATATAGTTCTGGCTTCCACTCTTTAAAAAGGATGCAGGAGAATTTCACTGGATCAGAAAAGTTACCCAAAAAAAGTCATTTGAGGGCTGTAGGAGATGTGTTCCAAGGAAATGTATAGGGAACTGAAGGTGTTTAGCATATCAAAAGGAAGATCAAGAAGAGATATGATTATGGTATATGAGTACCTTCACTAGACGAAGATACGGAGCACTAAAGGCTTTTTCAACAGAGTAAAGAAAGGCATAAAAGGAACCATAGGCCAGATATATTCAAATTAAAAATAAATCAGAAATGTATTTCTAACAGTTTGGGCGATTAACACACTGAACAAGTGCTGGATTCTCCTTGAATCTTCAAACCTTCCTCCATGGGAGCTGTACCCTGCTTCTGCAGTGACTTCTCTGTCAACTTGAGGCACTTGCATGGGTTTTCTCCCTTCTGAACTTCCAAGGCATGATAATCAAGATCCACACAGTCCCTGACCATCCACAACCCAGCATGGTGGGGTTGGAAGGGACCTTTGGAAATCATCCAGTCCAACCCCCTCGCTAAAGCAGGGACACCCATAGCAGCTTGCTCAGGGTCACAATGGCCAGAGGGGCTGCTCTTCTCCAGCTAAACAGCCCCAGGGCTCTCAGCCTTTGCTTCTCACAGAGATGCTCACAGAGATGTTCAACATCTTTATAGCCCCCACTGAACTATCTCTCCATCAGTTCCTTGTCTCTCTCGAACTGTGGAGCCCAAAAATGCATGTAGGACTCCAGCTGTGGGTACACTAGGTCAGAGTAGAGGAGGAGAAGAAACTCCCTCGACCTGCTGGCCACGCTCTTCTGGATGCACCCAAATGGTACCCTTCAGCATCTTCTGAGCCTCTGCTGGACCCTCTCCAGTGGTTTGCTGTTCCTCTTGAACTGGGGAGTCCACAAGTGGACACAATACTCCAGCTGTGGTCTTATCAGGGCAGAGCAGAGAAGGAGAGGAACCTCACTCAACCTACTGGCCTCAGTTTTCATGATGCCCCCCAGGAACCTTTGGTTTCTTAGCCACAAGGGCACTTTGTTGGCTCATGGTGAATTTGTCCATCAGCACTCCCAGGTCCTTCTCCGCAGAGCTACCTCCCAGTAGGTTGCACCTCGCCTGTATTGGTGCAGGGGGTTATTCCTCTCCAAGTTCAGGACTCTACACTCGCCCTTCTGGAACTTCATGACGTTTCTGTCTTCCCAGCAATGTGCAGAGCTGATCTGAGGGAACACGCTTCCATGTGCCTTCCCAGGGGCTCAGCCAGCCACGGTCATCCTTCTCTTGCCTCTGGTACAACTTCTGATGTTGAAACCAGTGTGTAGGGAGTGTAGAGCAGCAGAATAATGCAAAATGCTCCAACTGCCCTAAAAATTGAAATTTCCTAAAATGTGGTTTACAGCCGTGCTTGAAAATCTGTCTGTGGAGTTAATGGCTGGTTTTGCCATAATTCTTCAGGATGACAGGCAGAGAACTTTTTCTCTCAGTAGCAGCATGTAGATTGTAATTCCATGAAAAGCCAAATTGTCCAAAATTACTATTATCTCCTGCTTTTCAATGTGACATCCACCAATCAGATCCAACTTAAGGCCTTCTCAAAACAGCTGTAATTTTTATCGTGGTCCTCAATTTGAGAATATAAGACAAAAATGTCTACCCACCACAATGCTCATTCTGCACCACTTTCTGGTAACATTCAAGTTCACCTTCATCCTCAAAGCATCTTTGTTCTCCATGGAAACAGTTGTAGGTGACAAATGTCTTTTAAGGGAACATCTTAACTGATGTAAAAGTCGGCACTGCTGAAGCTTTAAAGCTTGGAATGCTCATAGATACTCTCAGTGAAATGTAAAGGGACATTGTCAACTTGAACTTTCCAGAGCTATTTATCTTTAGAGGTATTTTGTTAACTTCAGTGCATGTGAGGAAATCTAATCCAAAAGGGAAGTTTTGTTGGTTTCCCTGCTGATGTCTCTTAAAATTATTCTGGGATAGGGTTAGAGCTTAGCTAACAGCTTCACAAAACTAGGCTTCCTTCTCCATTTTGGTCCCCTGTGAAGATCTGGTGAGGGCAAAGCAGGTCTAACAGAAAATGATTTAAGTTTCCTTTTGCAAGAAAATTTGGTGTGAGAGCAGCATTGATTTTTTTCATTTAAAAAGTCAACTATTGATGGGGAAAAAAAAGAATTTTTCTTAGGGTAAATTGGGAAGTCTCCCCTTTTGACCGAAATGCTGAATGCCCCCTGAGCTTTGGCACCTTTAGGTCAGAAACATGTATGCTGCATCTCTTTCAAGGCCAAAGGAGAGGCCCAGATGTGGAGTGAGAAATGCATGTAGACTCTCTTCACCTTGGTTTCCACAAAGCACAAGGGGGATACTCCTTAATGGAACCACCCTGGGTTTTGATTGGCTTATCTGAGGGTCCTTCAGGGGATGTTTTCCCTGTAAAATTGATAAGGCTCTTACTGCAAGGTGAGCAATGGATATAAGCTGCATCACAGGAGGTTCCACCTCAACACAAGGGGGAGCTTCTTTACTGTAAGGGTCACAGAAAGAACACTGGAACAGGCTTCTCAGAGAGGCTGTGGAGTCTCTTTCTCTGGAGACTTCGAAGTCCTGTCAGATGTGTTCCTCTGCAACCTGAGCTAGATTGTATGGTCCTGCTCTGGCAGAGGGGTTGGACTCAATGAACTCTGTGGGTCCCTTCCAACCCCTAACATGCTGTCACCCTGTAGTCCTGTGATCACTCCTTATTCTGTACATGACTTTAGGGAACAAGAGGCAGGGTTGTTCATGGAGACCTATGAAGCAGACCGCAGAGGTATTTTTCAGGTCGTCTGCTCTAAGTGTGCTAATAGTAGGAATGTTTTGTAGCCATAGGAAAACTTCAGCAATAAAACTGAGTTATGAATTGTTTCTTTTGGCCTGCATGAAAAATAATGGAATCACAGACTGGCTTGGGTTAGAATGGACCTTAAAAATAATACAGTGCCAACCTTCCTGCCATGTGCAGGGGCACCTTCCATTAGACCAGGTTGCTCAAGGCCTCATCCAAACTGGCTTTGACTGCTTCCAGGCTTGGAATTTCCACAGCATCAAACTGTTCCAGTGCCTCACCTCCCTCCTGGGGGAGAATTTCTTCCTAATGTCCCTTCTCAATCCACCTTCTTCCAGTCTGAATCCCGATGTAAAAGGCAGACATTGTTATAGGCCAGGCTGGATGTGGGCCTGAGCCACCTGATTTAGTGTGAGGTCTCTCTGACCATGGCAGAGGGATTGGAACTAGATGATCCTTGAGGTGCCTTCCAGCCCTAACAAATCTATGATTCTATGAAAGTGCTCTGTCTCCAGGAACTGGAGAACTTGGCACTTGTAGCTCTGATGTAAACTGTGCAATTCTGCAGCCACTGCAGTTTTCTGGCCCTTGTAGGATTTTCTATTACAGCAGGACTAGCTTCTGTTGCCTATTTTTTAGGTGAGGAGTGGATTATTTCTGCATTACTGATATACCAGTATAACTCTCTGATTCTTTTACTGACTTCAGGAGAATTCGGAATAGTTCCTTCAAAGATTGAAGTCACAATAATGCTGCTGGAAAATTTGGTGTGAGGAACAAACAATGTTAATTGTTTTTTTGTTTGGTTCATTTTTTGGTTTTGTTTCTTTTTTTCATGATATATTTTGCAGACTTACCTGTTTGGAAATAAGCTATTAAAGGTATATTTAACACCAGGGGCGCCTTAACCTACCCAACTTTGAATGCTTGATAATAGTATTTGTTATTTGAAAGTGGGCTTTATGCTCCTCTCTGCAGCCTAAATAAAAATTTGACATCCTAAGGACACGTACAAAACCTGTAGTGACCATCAGCCGGCACTGACAGCAGCAGCTTGAGTCTTTCCTTGCTGTTGGCAATTGAATTTCTCACTCCTTACCATTCAAAATAGAAGGTAAACATCAAGGTGACACTGCAGTGACAGTTAAGAGATTTTTTTTGTCATTCTAAACTAATCGAACCTTGTTCCTGGATGAGCTTTGCCTCAGTTCCCTTTTGACAGCTGCACAACAGAGAGTAAATGTTTTTTAAAAAAAAAAACTAAAAATTAAGAGGGAATTTTCCTGTAGCAAATCTAATCTGCTTGTGATAGCACAGTGGCCGTTTTATGAGGGTGCACTTATTCTCATAATTGGCTATTTCCTGTCCTTAAATGCCTATTTATTCATGTCTGACACCTTTCTCTCAGTTTATTGGCCCTGCGGTCACCACATTATCTTCCTCTTCAAAACCAATTGACATTTTATGAAAAGAGTTTGCTAGATGTTTAGTTTAGTGAGAGTGGCACACAGAACATGTGCTTGTCACATTAAATAACCGCTGTTCAACGTGGAGTGTTTGGTGGCTTAACTGTATATGGGATATATCAATTTATTTCAGTGTTGGGATTGGGTTTATTTATTGTTTACCTGCTGTGGATGACCCTGCTTTGGCAAGAGGGTTGTGCTGGATGATCTCCAGAGGTCCCTTGCAAACTGCACTATGGTGGGATTCTAGAATCTGGGAAAAACAGCGTTTTTCCCACAGAAATTCCTGTGCAGGGGCAAACTGGCACAGCATTTCACGGAGGTGATGAGTTTCTAGATTTGCCCCACACGGCAGTTTAGGAAAGCTTTAATTTAAGAGTGCTGGAGCACTGAAATAGCCTACCCAGGGCAATGGAAGAGTCTCCGTTTCTGGAGGCATCCAAAAACCCACCCGGATGTGCTTCTGTGTAACTTTCTCTAGGTGACCCTGCCTTGGCCGGAGGGTTGGGCTGGATGATTTCCAGAGGTCCCTCCCAACCACTGCCACTCTGTGATGCTGTAATTCTGTGAAAGATGAAAGTTGTGAAGTTCTAAGTGCAGAAATTAATTACTAACCCTAAGGTATTCTCATTTTAATTATGGTCAGCTCATCATTAGCAGTGGAGGTTTTTTCTTCCATGCTCTACCTGTTGTTTTTAAAGATGTAGCAAAGCTCTTCCTGCTGGTGAGCATGTATGGAGCTGTTTTTGTCTTCATTAGTTCTGTGCAGGAGTTGTGCAGGAAGGGATCAGGCAGGGTGGATCTGCTCCAGCCACACTGCACAGCTATAAGCAGTTCCCTGCTCGTTACAATGTGAGACATCTTATTATATAAGGGGTTGTGGCTTCAGATTTTATCCTGGATACTTGCAGAAAGCTTTGACCCTGAGCCACGCACAGCTTAGCGAAAGAGAGAGCTGAGCCTTTTGGGTGCTGCTCAGATTGGGGTTTTTCTATGCCCAATTGTGTTAACTTCTTCACAATTAGGTCCACACAGATGTTTTGGTATCTGTTTTTTAAGGGAAGGTATTTAGTGTATTTAGATAAATAATATTAAAAAATGTTCACATCAGAAGCTTGGTTTGTATT
>VWYK01014472.1:31265-43496 GCA_013399775.1 Semnornis frantzii | reverse complement strand
TGTGGGGGCAGGTTGTGGCACCTGTCTCAGGGAGTTGTGCCTTGTGTAAATCAGTTTTCTATCTGGCTGGTGGGCTCCAGTTTCTATTAGTGTGAGAATTTTTTCTCATCTAAAATCCACAGAGAGGTTTTTTTAGCAGCCAGTTTGGGTTTCTTCCATTGTTGCCTTTCAGGTAAGCTAGAAGAGGTTTGGTGCTTTCAGAGCAGCTAAGTCCAGGAGAGCTTTCTCCTCCTTCAGCCTGGCAGCAGTGTGTTCTGTGCGGGCAGCAGCTCTCTGCAGGGGCACTGTACCACCCTGTTGGGAGCTTTACCACCTAGGCAGTGCTCTTTGACATCAAACAGTCCATGCATGAAGCACTTGCAAGCAGCTGCAGCTGGTTGTTGAGCAAACAGCTCTGACCCGAAGCCCTTCCCCTGTAGGTGAAGACCCTGACCCTTCAGCTGGAGCAAGAGACGAGCAAGCGGATCGTGGCGCAGAGCGAGCTGAAGGCACAGGCTTTCGAAGCAGATAACTTGAAGGGTTCTGAGAAGCAGCTGAAACAGGAAATCAACACACTGCTGGAAGCAAAGAGGTTGCTGGAATTTGAGTTGGCTCAACTTGCTAAGTAAGTAGAAATCTGAAGTGGAATGGAAAAAGTCTCTCAGTTAGGCGTGTGGTGCTTCGCCTGCTCCGGGGGCACAGGCAGGTTTGCCTAAACTACAGGAATATTTTTAGCTGCATGTTATGATTTCTGCATGGAGCCTTCAGTGCTGGAATAGCTTCCTTATGAGCTACAGTGCAGAACACTTCTCAGCTCCTCATTCTGTGTCAAGGCATACATAGATATATGCAGACACACCACTTTTAATTGAGTTCTTTATGGGTGGATTTTTGTGATACTGCTTCTTAAATTGTGTGCTGCTTTTAGTTTTACTACACAGGAGGCAACAGCTTTTGGAGGTTTTTCTGCCTTAGCCACCTGGTGCAAGCTGACTGAAGACATTTTTCATTAATTTGACTTTGGTCTCCTCTTCCTTCAGCTGACAGCATTTCTCCACTGAGTCTTTTAATATAAATCCTCTCCTCTTCTAAAGTCTGTGCTGAAGCCGTCATCAGGGTAGAAAAAGAATGCAATTATGTTGCTAAAGTGTTCATCAGGGTAGAATCAAGAACAGTGAAGATAGTTAGGCTATAGGAAACTCTTGGTGTTTGCTAGACCATGTGCAAGCAAATGTAAGATCTCAGCAGGATGCTGCTCTGGCCAGAAACAGTCTGGCTAGGAGTAGTCTGCCTCTGTTAGCTGCTAGGAGCTGGATTTTTACCTTAGGATGTTAGCAGCTAGGAGCTGGATTTTCACCTTAGGAGCAGTCTGCCTCTGTTAGCTGCTAGGAGCTGGATTTTTACCTTAGGAGCAGTCTGCCTCTGTTAGCTGCTAGGAGCTGGATTTTTACCTTAGGAGTAGTCTGCCTCTGTTAGCAGCTAGGAGCTGGATTTTTACCTTAAGAGCAGTCTGCCTCTGTTAGCTGCTAGGAGCTGGATTTTTACCTTAAGAGCAGTCTGCCTCTGTTAGCTGCTAGGAGCTGCATTTTTACCTTAGGAGTAGTCTGCCTCTGTTAGCTGCTAGGAGCTGGATTTTTACCTTAAGAGCAGTCTGCCTCTGTTAGCTGCTAGGAGCTGCATTTTTACAGTCTTCCTTTCCCATTTGTCTCAAGACAGTACAGAGGAAACGAAGGTCAGATGCGTGAGCTGCAGGATCAGCTGGAAGCTGAGCAGTACTTCTCGGTAAGCCTTGCAGACAGTTGGGACACAAAGTCACTGAACACTGCAGAGTTGCAGTGTAAATAACAACCTGGCATAAATCAACAATCCACAACATCCTGCTTGTCATACAAACAGTGAGCAAAAAAAAAGAACATTAGATACTCTGCTATGTAGTTTTGGAGTAATTTGTCAATCTGCTGTGTTGCATTGAGTAGCTCTTACCTGAAGTTGTCATCTCAGGAGTTCCTGTCTTGAGGTTGGATAAGAATCATAGAATCACAAAATGGTTTGAGTTGGAAGGGACCTCCAAAGGGCATCGAGTCCAACCCCCTGCCATCAGCAGGGACATCCTCCACTAGATCAGGTTGCCCACAGCCCTGTTGAACATCACCTTGGATATCTCCAGGGATGGGGCCTCAACCACCTCCCTAGGCAACCTGTTGCAGTGTTCCAGCAGCCTCCTGGTGCAGAACTTGTTCCTCACATCCAGTCTCAATCTGCTCTGCTCTAGTTTGAAGCCATTGCCCTCATCCTGTCCCTGCAGGCCTTTGCAAACAGTCTCTCTGCAGCCCGCTTGTAGGCCCTTCAGGTCCTGGCAGGCTGCTGTAAGGTCTCCCGGGAGCCTTCTCTTCTCCAGGCTGCACCCCCTCAGCTCCCTCAGCCTGTCCCCACAGCAGAGGTATTTTTTTGATGTAACTGTAATCTCTGTAGAGAGTTCAAAATCTCCTTGCTTACTGGAATATGCCACATGGTACTGATTCTCATAAGTACATTTAAGACCCATAGACCCAGCAGCATTCCACATGTGTTCCTCATCCTGAGAATGTACTTTCTTTGCACCAGATTCCCCAAAGAGGCTTATTTGTGCCCCAGGTAGCCAGAAATCTGTATTTTATAGATTTGGTTTGATTTCTTTAATTTCTGTGAGCAGCAACAGTAGCACAAGGTGCTCTGTAGCCTCTGAACTTCAGACACATTTGTGAATATGGGCAACTCCACTTTGGGAAGCAATCTGAGCCCAGAGGAGGCCACAGAGATGATCCAAGGGTGGAACATCTCTGCCGCGAGTATCCTCAAGGAACAACTGGGGTTGTTCAGCCCAGAGCAGAGAAGACTCTTGGGGGGTACCTTAGAGCTGCCTGCCAGTACTTAAAGGGATCCTACAGGAAGGCTGCAGAGAGACTTTTCTTGAGAGTGCCCAGACAGGACAAGGGGGAATGGTTTGGAGCTGAGGCAGAGCAGGGCTACAGTGGAGCTGAGGAAGGAGTTCTTCAACATTAGGGTGTTGAGACTCTGGAATAGGTCACCCAGGGAGGCTGTGGCTGCCTCCTCTCTGGAGGTGTTGAAGGCCAGGTTGGATGAGGCCTTGGGCAGTCAAATCTAGTTAGGTGTCCCTGCCCAGGGCAGGAGCTTGCAGTAGATGATGTCTGAGGTCCCCCAACCTGAGCCAGTCTAGGATTTCATGAAGTACTCTTTGAACTTGGGTCTTCCTGGCAGGGGTCATTAAAAAATGTTGTTTACTAAACTCCAGATGATTGTAATTCCCTGATAGAGACCTGTGCAGTGCTCTGCAGCACACTGCTGACCAGGAGATTTGGGGCATTGTGCCCTGTGCTCATTTTTCTCTTTTTCACTAACATGTGGAATGAGCCATTTGTGATTCACTCAATATTTAGCAGAAGATCAGATTTCAGCTTTCAGAATGAGTTAGTGACAGGATAGTAATTAAGAACAGAATTTGTTCTTGTAAATAGGCCCTCTGAGGAACCAGGGATTAGACAGAGGCATCTTATGCACAGGAAGCCTACAGCCCTAGAGAACAGGTCCATGGCTCCAAAGAGGCTACAGGAGGTGGAGACTTTGGTGGCTTTAGGCTTGTTTCATAGAATCATAGAGTCATAGAATGGTAAAATTGGAAGGGGCCTCAAGGATCATCCAGTTCCAACCCCCTGCAATAGGCAGGGACACCTCCCACTAGCACTCCCACTAGGTCACTCAAGGCCTCATCCAACCTGGCCTTGAACACCTCCAGGGAGGGAGCAGCCACAACCTCCCTGGGCAACCTGTGCCAGTGTCTCACCACCCTCACTCCAAACAACTTCCTACTAACATCCACTTTCAATCTCCCCTCTGACACTTCAAACCCATTCCCCTTGTCCTGCCATTCCCAGACCTTGGCAATAGTCCCTCCCCAGCCTTCTTGGAGCCCCCTTCACATCCTGCAAGGCCACTCCAAGCTCTCCTGGAAGCCTTCTCCTCTGCAGGCTGCAGAGCCCCAACTCTCTCAGCCTGTCCTCACAGCAGAGCTGCTGCAGCCCTCTCAGCATCTTGCTGGCCTCCTCTGCACTGGCTCCAACACTTCCATGGCCTTCCTGTGCTGGGGGCTCCAGAACTGCCCCCAGGACTGCAGCTGGGGTCTGAGGAGAGCAGAGCAAAGGGGCAGAATCCCCTCCCTTGCCCTGCTGCCCACACTGCTCTTGCTGCAGCCCAGCACACAGTTGCTGTCTGGGCTGCACTCACACTGCAACTGCGCAGTGACTAACAGTGCGAGACTGTGATGCTCCGAGAGGATGCAGTTTTGTCCTGTGGTCTCCAACAGACCCCCTCAGCTGTATTCAGTGCCTACCCTCCCTTTTGTTAGCAACTGCGTTTGTACAACTATGCAGCACACCAGGCAGGAACACTGAAAGCTAACTTGGTCACATCTGTTCTCTGCACAGGGGAGACTGGGAAGGAGCATCCTGGAGCTCCGCTGAAGGCGGTGCTGGTGTGTGCTTGGAGTTTGACAGGTTCAAGCCAACCAGTGCCAAAACAAGGAGGAATTTCCCTATACAATTTGAGTAATGATTCTTTTTTATGCTTTTCTCTTTTACAGACACTTTACAAAACTCAGGTTAAGGAACTGAAAGAGGAAATTGATGAAAAGAATAAAGAAATGCAACGAAAAACGCAGGAACTTCAAAGTGAAAAGTATGCCCATGGTGTTTCTCAGATAGCCCTAAACTGTGTAGTATGGCCTCACTCGTGAGGATTCTGAATCAGATTTAAGTTCTTTAATTCCTTCAGGAAAAGAAGGGCCTGAAAAGTGTCCCATTATACCTTGTAAGGTGGCAAAGACATAGGATGTTACCTATACTGCCTCAGGAAGGCAGCTGCTGATATTGCTGGTTGCCTTGGACTCTATTTGTAATGTCTGGAAGGACAATGCTGGGTGCTGAGCATTTAGGCAGATGGAAAATTTTGGAAAAACATTCCAGTTTGTGGTAATCATCTTTCTTGTGTAACAGGTTTGGGGTTTTTCTGTTTGATTGATTGATTGTATTACCCTCATCATTATTTAGTATACTTCTGCAGCAAATCACTTGAAAAGATGAGATCATTTTGAATTCTAAGCATAGAACACTTCTGACTACAGCAAACCCACCTTAATCCAGCAGCCACTGGCTGTGCTGTAGTATTTGTTAAGTGTTAAGTTTGCAAATAAGGAAATGAGCTTTTAAAGCTTGCTTTTAAAATGCATTAGTTTATTTAATGTGTATTTATTTGGAAGAAGGAGACTCTGGGGTCTGGGTCTCTTCTTGTAGCTGAGCACCAGCATCACAACGCAGTCTAAAGGGAGAAGGTTACCTACAGTGTTTGTGGCACATTTTGGTAGGCATAGAAAGGGAGAAAGAAAGATGTGTGCTAGGTATGATGTAGGAGGAAAACACCTGTCTGTGCAAAGCTGTTCAGGAGCTTACAGAGTGTCCAGCTTACAGAGAAAACAAGGGTGGGAGGAAGGTAGGAGGAACTTCCTTTCTTATTATTCCTGTTTTCTTTTTTCTAACTTTTTTTTTTTTGATAGATTCCTTCTATTCTATTCCCTCACTGTTCTCCCCAATCTTATGTTCATCATAAAAGCTTTTTACCTGGATACAACTATGGGACTTGTGACAAGCTGAGTATGCTCCAGCAGTTACCTTTCATGGTACAGGACGGTATCTACTACAGTTGGATCACACCAGTGGCTGCTGTGGCAGTACCCGTTCCACTGCATACATCTCTGTTCTGCAGTGCAGGAAGGGCATCTGCCATGAGCCCACACTGCAGCAGTGCATTGCCACTGCCATCTCAGCATGCTCTGGGGCTGTGTCACGTTGCTGGCTGCGTCTGCTTTGTGCGGGGTCCTGTGGCCACAGTGCTTTGTGTGACAGATCTGTGGGAGCTTGCCCATGCTCCAAGCAAGAGCAGGATTGGGTTGTGTTCTGAGCTGGTTGGGAGTTGTCTGTACATCAGTGAGATACTGCATTCATGCCCCTTGCTTCACTGGCAAGCCTTGCTGTAAAGGTGGCACAGACATAGACCCACCTGTCTGCTTTCAGGCACTTCAGGCCATCTTCCTTCTTCGGTCTGGAGCATGCATCTTGATGAGCAGTAATCTCATCTGGAGAGGCAGCTAATCCTGATAGGGTTAAGTATCTCTTGATGGATCACATTGTACATGCAATTGAATTTAATTCTTTGTTTCCTTAAAGGCAGGAAAAGTTACACCTGGTTTCCTCAGGGTTGGTGCTTCCTGGGTGACTGAAATTGTGAGTTAGAGAAAGCTGCTGCAGCTGGTGTGGCCCATCAAAAGATACGAGTGTACAGAACCTGGTTTGTGAACCTCAGTTTTCTGAAGAAGCTAAGATGATGCTGAGTGGTATAATGTGGGGTTGTTTGCCTTCCTGAAGGTTTGGAATGTTTTGCACAGGAGAACAAAATCTTCATGTCCTTTTCACAGGGAAACACTCACGACTCAGCTGGATTTAGCTGAAACCAAAGCAGAGTCTGAACGGCTGGCCCGAGCCCTCCTTGAGGAGCAGTACTTTGAACTGAGCCAGGAAAGCAAGAAAGCAGCATCAAGACACAGACAAGAAATGACTGATAAGGACAGTGTCATAAGAAGGGTAAATTATTCTGCTGTAGCCAGTACCTACCTGTATCTTACAGCTGGGAACAGGCATTTATGGCTTTGAGTTTCTAAGTCTTGTTGTGATCATACCTGATAACTGTTTAAGTTTGGGACTCAGCTGGAACCTGAAATGTTTAAATTTCATCATGTGGACTGCCAAAGAAATGGAGACTTGGTGACTCTGAGGTGAATCCAGAAAGAACATCAAGTTAATGCCTGTAATTCCCTTATTAAGCCTTTTCTAATTACTGCCTGTACTATTTAAATCCTCTCACTTTGTGGAGCTGTGTAGTGTAGTGGAGACTCTTACTGAAAACAACTTAGAATTAAAAAAGTACTTCAAGGTCTGGAGTTTTTTCCCACTGGTAAAGTGGTTAATGAAAAAAAAACAAACCAAATCCAAACCCCAAGCTATAATTTTGGAAGGTGTTTTATAATAAGTGTAGCTCTTGTCAGGTGGATAGTATCTTGACTTTTCTATGTGTGTGTGTATCTATCTGTATCTCTATAGCTGTATCTATCAGATATATCCAAGCTGGCTATACATATAAAAGCTGCTATCTTCTCTGTCTTCCCTTCCTCTCTTGGCTGAGCCAGCCACTGCCGCTTCATTAATTGATGGTTATTGTTTGTAACATTTAGCACCAACTCTGCTGCTTTTCTCCAAGCTTCAGTGGCTCTCTGGCTGCAGCTGAGCTTGGATCAGTTGCTCACAGCTTCCTGCCACACCTCTCAAGGGCAGCAGGATCGGTGTTTGCTACAGGTGTTTTCTAAGCTTGACATCTCCCGAGTGCCAGCTGTTCCTCAGGACAGTCAGAGGGCTCTCTCCCCGTGACACCACAGGAATGCCTTCTTACCAGCCTGTCTGTTGGTTTCAAATGTTTGATACATGCACAGTCCTCCTGCAGGCTTCAGACAAAGCCCTTCCTCAGAGCTGCACTTCTGGCTGTTGTTTAAGGTGCACCTACGTGGCTGTCAGTGTGACAGCGGCAGCTAACACCTTCAAAGTGTCTGGGGCTTGCTCTCCTTTGCTGTGTTCTTTCCAAACCTAGGTCCATGTTTACTTCTGTGTGCTTAGACTTGGAGCAAATGGAGTTACACTCTTTTGTACCTGATTTATAGCTATTTTCATTATCTGTGGCAATTGTTTAGCAGCAGATGCCCTGAGTCTGCTTTAGCCTTGTGGCATCTCTCTGCTGCTTGTCTGTCTGGAGTGGGATCAGGTCTCATTGCCTTCCAGAGGAGGAAGTCTCTAGGTACTACTTCAAATTAACTTTGAATTAATTGAAACTGAAACCAAATAATTTTGAAATGGCCACATTCAATAACTGACAATCTGATTTGGCTTAAGCTGAGTTCTTAATTGTATGCTACAGGGTTCTCACTGTCAAAGGTCATTGTGAACAAAAGAGAATTCTTTCTGGGCTCTATGGGGTTTGAGCCTCCCTGTAAATCAGGAATGCTTAGAAGAAAAGTATAATTAAAGCAAAACTGTTTGAAAGGTAAGGAGGTGCTTCTGTTAGTAATCTGTGGCAGGCTTTCCAAGGAAATGGCTGTCAGACACCTCAAAGTACTTAATTATATATATTTTATTTTTTTTAGTTTCTAGCAAGTCCCTTATCTACAATGTGTTTGTTTTCATCTAGCTGGAAGAAACTAATAACACATTAACCAAAGATGTTGATTTAATAACAAAAGAAAATTCAGAGATGAGTGAAAAGCTGAAGAAGCAGGAGGAAGGTATGTGGTGTGTGGGGCTGGGATTCACCTGCTGTGGTGCAGTGTGAGGCATATGTGGGGAAGCAGGCAGGGCAGGGGATGGTGCTGCTCATTTTCCTGGGGGTTTTGGCATTGATGACAAATAATTGAAGTCCTTGAATAAACCTGCCATGGGAGGTCCTGGGAACTACTGACCTGCCAGCATCACCTCTGTGCCTGGGAGGGTCATGGGACCTCCTAGAAGCTCTGCTAAGGCATACAGAGAATGAGGAGTGATTCAAGACAGTCAGCATGGCTTCAGCAAGGGCCAGGTCCTCCCTCCCCTGCCTGGTGGCTTTCTGTGATGGAGTGACTGTGTCAGTGGACAAGGGGAGAGCTCTGGGTGTCCTCTGCATGGACTTACAGAATCCTGGGATTGGTTTGCTTGGAAAAGACCTGTAAGATCATCAAGTCCAACCATTCACTTAACACTAACTCCACCGTGGCCACATGTTTCTTGAACACCTCCAGGGATGGGGACTGCACCACCTCCCTGGAGAAGAGGAGGCTCAGGGCAGACCTCGTTGTCTACAGCTACCTGAAGGGAGGTTGTAGCCAGATGGGATTGGGCTCTTCTCCCAGGCACCCAGGGACAGAATAGGAGGACACAGCCTCAAGCTGTGCCAGGGCAGCTTCAGGCTGGATGCTAGGAAGAAGTTCTTGGCAGAGAGAGAGATTGGCATTGGGACGGGCTGCCCAGGGAGGTGTTGGAGTGCCCATCCCTTGTGACGCTCAAGCGAAGCCTGGATTGGGGCACTTAGTGCCATGGTCTGGTCGATTGGCTAGGGCTGGGTGCTAGGTTGGGCTGGGTGAGCCTGAAGGTCTCTTCCAACCTGGCTGATTTTATGATTCTCTGAGTGCTCCCTGGGCAGCCTGTTCACCTTGGCACCCTGAACACTCTTGCAGCAAAGAAGTTCTTCCTCCTCTGCAGCATAACCCTCCCCCGGCACAATTTCAGGCCACTGCCTCCAGACCCTTCCCCAGCTTGGTTGCCCTTCTATGGACCTGCTCCAGCCCCTCCCTGCCCTTCTTGCAGTGCCCGCAGCGCTCAAGCCGTGGGCTGAGCAGTGCGGAGCAGAGGGCGCTGATGGCTGTGCCACTGCTGCCAGGCGTGGCCGGGTGGGGGCAGTGCGCAGTGTGGGTGCGGTGTGAGCCTGTGTGGGATGAGGCTGTGCGCGGCGGTGGCTGTCTCTCTGTGTGCGGCGGTGGGTGGGCATCTGTGCACGGCGGTGAGTGTCTGTCTGTGCCCCCTGGTGTCTGTGCGTGGCGGTGGGTGTCTGTACGCCACAGTGGGTGTGTCTGTCTGCGCGCCGCGGTGGGTGTGGGTGGCTATGCGCGGCGGTGGGTGGCTGTACGCCGCGGTGGGTGTCTGTGCAACACGGTGTCTGTCTGTGCGCCGCGGTGGGTGTGGGTGGCTATGCGCGGCGGTGGGTGGCTGTACGCCGCGGTGGGTGGCTGTGCAACACGGTGTCTGTCTGTGCGCTGCGGTGGGTGTGGGTGGCTGTCCGCCACGGTGGGCGTGTGTGTATGTTGCGGTGGGTGTGGGTGGCTGTGCGCCACGGTAGATGGCTGTCTGTGTGCCGTGGTGTCTGTCTGTGCACCGCGGTGGGTGTGGCTGTCTGTGCGCCGTGGTGGCTGTCTGTGTGTCGCACCGGGTGTGTGTCTGTACGCGGTGGTGAGTGTGTGTCTGTACACAGCGGTGGGTGTCTGTCTGTGCGGCACGGTGTCCGTGCGCTGCGGTGGGTGTATGTGTCTGTGAGACGCAGGGGGTGTCTGTGCGACATGGTGGGTGTCTGGCTGTGTGCCATGGTGGGTGTGGGCATCTGTCACCATGGTGGCTGTCTGTGCGTAGCAGCAGGTGTGTGTTTGTGCGTCGCAGTGTCTGTCTGTGCTCCGTGCTGGGTGTCAGTGGCTGTGCACCGTGGTGGCTGTCTGTGTGCCGTGGTGGCTGTCTGTGTGTAGCACTGGGTGTGTGTCTGTGCGTGGCGGTGTGTGTCTGTGCGCCGTGGTGGGTATCTGTTTGTGCACCGCAGTGCCTGTCTGCGCAGCGGTGGGTGTCTGTCTGTGCGGCACAGTGTCTGCGCTGCGGTGGGTGTATGTGTCCGTGCGACGCAGTGGGTGTCTGTGTGCCGCGGTGGGTGTCTGGCTGTGCGCCGCAGTGTGGGCGTCTGTCACCGTGGTGGCTGTCTGTGTGCCGTGGTGGGGGTGTGTTTGTGCATGGCGGTGTCTGTCTGTGCTCCATGCTGGGTGTCGGTGGCTGTGCACCGCAGTGTGCGTCTGTCTGTGCACCGTGGTGGCTGTGTCTGTCTGTGCACTGTGGTGGGTGTTGGTGTCTCTGCGTCGTGGTGGCTGTCTGTGCATTGCGGTGGGTGTGGGTGTCTCTGTGCCATGGTGGCTGTCTGTGCATTGCGGTGGGTGTGGGTGTCTCTGTGCCATGGTGGCTGTCTGTGCACTGCGGTGGGTGTGGGTGTCTCTGTGCCATGGTGGCTGTCTGTGCATTGCGGTGGGTGTGGGTGTCTCTGTGCCATGGTGGCTGTCTGTGCACTGCGGTGGGTGTCTGTCTATGTGCCGCGGTGGGTGTGAGTCTGTGCACCTCAGTGGCTGTGCCTGTCTGCCCCGCAGTGGGTGAGGGTGTCTGTGCGCCGTGGTGGCTGTCTGTGCATCGCGGTGGGCCTGTGTGTCTGTGCGCTGCAGTGGGCGTGTGTGTCTGTGCGCCGCTGTGGGTGCGGGTGTCTGTGCACCGCAGTGGGTGTGGGTGTCTGTGCGCCGTGGTGGCTGTCTGTGTGCCACGGTGAGTGTGTGTCTGTGCATTGCAGTGGGCGTGTGTGTCTGTGTGCTACAGTGGGTGACTGTGCGCAGCAGTGGGTGACTGTGCACAGCAGTGGGTGTCTGTGCGCTGTGGTGGGTGTGGGTGTCTGTGTGCTGCGATGGATGTGTGGTGTGGCTGTCTGTGGTGGGGTGTCTGTGCACCGCAGTGGGTGTGGGTGTCTGTTTGCAGTGGGCGTGTGTGTCTGTGTGCTACAGTGGGTGACTGTGCGCAGCAGTGGGTGACTGTGCACAGCAGTGGGTGTCTGTGCGCTGTGGTGGCTCTCTATGCATCGTGGTGGGTGTACGTCTGTGCATGGCGGTGAGTGTGTGTCTGTGCGTTGCAGTGGGTGTGTGTGTGTGCGCCGCGGTAGGTGCCTGTGTGCAGCGGTGCCTGTCTGTGTGTCACGGTGGGTGCCTGTCTGTGCACCGCGGTGAGTGTATGCCGCTGTGGGTGTCTGTGTTCCACGGTGGGTGTATGTGTCTGTGCACTGTGGTGGGTGTCTGTCTGTGCACTGTGATGGATGTCTGGCTGTGCGCCGCGGTGGGTGTGGGTGTCTGTCACTGTGGTGGCTCTCTGTGCGCAGTGGTGGGTGTGTGTCTGTGCGTGGCGGTTGGTGTCTGTGTGCTGTGGTGTCTGGCTGTGCGCCGTGGTGTCTGTGCACCACGGTGTCTGTATGTGTCTGTGCGGTGGGTGTCTGTGTGCCACGGTGGGTGTCTGTGTGCCGTGGTGGGTGTCTGTGCGGCGCAGTGGATGTCTGTGCGTCGCAGTTGGTGTCTGTCTGTGCGTCGCAGTGGGTGTCTGTCTGTGCGTCGCAGTGGGTGTCTGTGTCTCGCAATGGGTGTCTGTGCGGCGCAGTGGATGTCTGCCTGTGCGTCGCAGTGGGTGTCTGCCTGTACGCCGCAGTGGGTGTCTACCTGTGCGTCGCAGTGGATGTCTGCCTGTGCATCGCAGTGGCTGTCTGTCTGTGCGTCGCTGTGGGTGTCTGTGCGTC
>VWYK01014472.1:1533-25735 GCA_013399775.1 Semnornis frantzii | reverse complement strand
CCCAGGGAGGTTGTGGCTGCTCCCTCCCTGGAGGTGTTGAAGGCCAGGTTGGAGGAGGCCTTGAGTGACCTGTGCTAGTGGGAGGTGTCCCTGCCTATGGCAGGGGGTTGGAACTGGATAATCCTTGAGGTCCCTTCCAACCTTACCATTCTATGATTCTATGAAAGGAGAGACCAGAGGAGTTTTATCTCCTGAAGTGTTGTTTGCTTCCCTCAAATGACTCTGGAATCCAGCCTTATGTTTGCGAGTGTCTCCTAAACCCTGTAGTTCATCATTTGTCATTGAAAATTTCTGAGCTGCTGTAAATTGAGAGTTTGGATTTTTCTACAAGAAAACAGACTGGCTTATCCTACACAAAAAGATCACTTGGAACTCCCTCTCTGTCATTTCCAGCATCATGGCAGAGCCACTGCCTCTATGTGGACATCCTCCTTCCCTTTCCTGTTCTCTTCTTAAGGGCAGTGGTATCTCAGTGGTGACCCTGTTGCCTCCTAGCCCTTGTGTAGGTGTAAGTTCTCCCTGTGGCTACCACATGAAGGGACAGGCTGGAGAGCTGGGCAGAGAGTAACCTCATGGAGTTCAACCAGGCAAGTGTAGGGTCCTGCAGCTGGGAGGGCAATAACCCCATGGCAAGTGTAGAGCCCTGCAACTGGGGGGGCAGTAACCCCATGGCAAGTGTAGGGTCCTGCAGCTGGGGGGGCAGTAACCCCATGGCAAGTGTAGAGCCCTGCAGCTGGGGGGGCAGTAACCCCATGGATCTGTGCAAGCTGGAGAGCAGCCCTGTGGGAAAGACCTGGGAGTCCTGGTGGGTAGGAGGGTAGCTGTTAGCCAGCAATGTGCCTTGGTGGCCAAAAAGGGCAATGGCATCCTGAGGAGTGTGGCAAGCAGGTTGAGGGAGGTTCTCCTCCCCCTCTGCTCTGCCCTGGTGAGGCCTCATCTGAAGAGGTTACAGCAAAGGGCTGGGAAGATGCAGAGGGAACTGGAACATCTCTCTGATGAAGAAAAGCTGAGGGACTTGAGGCCTCTTAGGCTGGAGAAGACTGGGAGTGGGATCTTAGAAGTGCTCACAAGTAAGTATTGAAGGGTTGGGTGTCAGGAGGGTGGGGCCAGTCTTGGGGTCAGTCTTTCTTCAGTGGTGCCCAGAGACAGGGCAAGAGGTAATGGGCACAGACTTGAATGCAGGAGGGAGGAACTTCCCTGACATGAGCCTGGAGCAGGCTGCCCAGAGTCACTCAAAACCCAGCTGGATGCCATCCTGTGCAGCCTTCTCTAGGTGATGCTGCTTGGCAGGGGGCTTGGACTAGACCTCCAGAGGTCCCTTCCAAACCCTCTCATTCTGTGAGTCTGAGAGTCTCAGTCTCTGAAGGAGACCTGTGTCAGGGCTTCCATCTCTGTGACCTGCTGCTTCAACTTTGAGGCAGGAGCTTTGACACCTGCAGGGTTTTTGGCAGTCAGCTGGGACTTTCCCATTGGAATTGAGAACATAATAATTAGTGGAAGTTCCTCTGGTCTTCATCTCCTATACTTATGACCCCTCTAACTATTTTATTAGCTTTCATTTCTCTTTTCCCCCTCCTTTTTCTTTCTTTCCCTTTTCCTCTACACATGCCTCTGATTTTTAACTGCAGTTGTGCTGCTGGTGTCACTTTCTCACACAGGGAGAACCTCTGATGCATATTGTTAGGACCTCTCTGGATGTCAGTCATGTCCCACTGGTGTGTTGGTTTGGTTTTAAGTAAGGCTAGGAGTTTATCAGAGTCTGAATAAGAAGCAGTTTAGGTAATTAAAAGAGATTAAGTGACATTAGCCTTGTCAGGTTTCATACATTTGTGGAAGAGGCAAGCAGAGGCCATCAGCATTATAAAGAGGGATGAAAAAAAAAGCAGCATTGGGAGTAGAGATAGCCCAGGCCACAGAGAGGAGTGATCAGCAGCAAATCAGGGAATTAGCGTGAAAAACAGAAGGTGCATAGCACAGCAGTGCAGCTGCTGCAATGTGTGTCAAGTTTTGTCGTCAGCTCTGTGCTGACTTCTGTGCCTGAAGGGGCTCCAGGAGAGCTGGGGTAGTGATAGGATGGGGGGAGAGTGAGATTGGAGATGAGGAAGAAGTTCTTGGCAGTGAGGGTGGTGAGACACTGGCACAGGTTGCCCAGGGAGGCCGTGGCTGCCTTCTCTCTGGAGGTGTTCAAGGCCAGGTTGGGTGAGGCCTTGAGGGACCTGTGGGAGTTGAAGGTGTCTCTGCCCATGGTGGGGGGTTGGAATTGGATATCTTTAAGGTCCCTTCCAAGCCAAACTGTTCTGTGATTCCCATCACTTCTGTAGCCCACACTTGGACATTCCTTCAGAGCACCTTGAGTGGCAGCTTCTGTAAGAGGTGGCTATGACAAGCAGGATTCTCTTGGTGATGCATCTGCTCCTTAGGCAAACCACCAGTAGAATTAGGGGTAATTGCAGCATGGCTTCTGTAGGCTCCCTGCCACGTGGGAAACATCAGCAGGGATGCAAGGGAAGCATAGGATAATGTAAAGGTGCCTAAAAGAGCCACTGCAGCTCTGAAGGTAGGCAGGTGCTGAGAAGAACCCTGCTACAAAATGATGCAGCAGTGATGGTGGCAGGGACCTCTGGCTCTCAGGAATTTCCTCTGTCTTTATCCATGGCAGAGATGCTGTGGGGCAGCATCTTCTCTGATCAGGAAGTTTAGGCCACAGGAGGAGAATTCAGAATTTGCAGGACAAGCATTTTGTGAAATGGATCAGAAGATAAAGAGAACAGCAAAATACTCTGAAAAACCCAGGAAAAGTGTCCTGTGTTGGAGTGAGATACAGAGAAGTTGTGGAGGTTGTTTCTCCTTAGAGCTGCATCTCACTTGGAAGTGTTTCTGCCTCTTGTTGAGCTAAATGCCCCTCAAGGTCTGGTAGCTCCCAGGGCAGCTTCTCTCCCAAGGCAGAGATTGGCTCCTTTAGACAATCCAGGCTACTCTAAGGCTTTTGCTTGAGCAGAAGGGAGAGAGGATGATGTGGGCAGGGGCTTGGAACTCTACCTCCTCATGTCTCAGCTGATGTGTGCAGTGTTAACAGAGTCCTTGCTAGAACAGCTCAAGGATTTGCTTGTTGGTTCCCTTGCTGTGCCTCTCGCTCCTGGCTGGACCTGGGAAGTCTTCATACTTACATGACTGTAGATAGAATTCTTTGTGGAGACAAAATGTAACCAGGAACTTCAGGGAGGGTTCCCAGTTGTTAGAGGACACTGACCTAGAATCACAGAATGGTTTGGGTGGGAAGAGACCTTAAAGCTCATTTAGTTCCAACCCCCTGCCATGCCCAGGGACACCTCTGCTAGCCCAGGTTGCTCAAGGCCTCATCCAGCCTGGCGCTGAACATGCCCAGACAGGAGGCATTCACAGCCTTCCTAGGCTGCTGTTCCAGTGTCTCACCACCCTCACTCTCAAGAGTTTCTCCCCAGTCTCCAGTCTGAATCTGCCCTCTTGCAGCTCAGAGTCTGCTGAGAATGGCCTCTTTCCCTTTGCCTGGCAGGGTGACTGAAGGGCTGAGCTGTGCTGCAGGACACACAGTGATTTACAGCATGGGTTACAAGTCATGCTCTGCACCAAGACAGGAGGGAATGGTGCATGTGGACCATAAAAGCCAACAGCTGGGGTTGTGTTTTTTCAAGTATGTGGCAGGAAATGACTTTCTGAAGGACCTGAAAGCAGCCATCACCTGAATAACCCTCAGAGCAAGATCCAGTCAGCAGTGCTAGGTGAGATCTGCATGGCATTGTAGCCTGAAGAAGGAGAGAATCCCATGGGAAGGATGGAGCAGGGTAGTGTAGCCAGGGCTTTGGTTACTCAAGAGAGACTGAGGAGTCCTGAGCATTGCAGAGAGCTGCTCTCTGCTCAGGAAGGCTCCTGTATTGCTGGGCTCTAAAGCAAGGAGCCTCAGATCAGGGCAGTCCTGGTTGCCTTGTGTGGTTTTATTGAAGACTTAGTGTCAGGACTCAGATGAGTTGCCCTGAACCAGAAGGAACTCAGGCAGTAGCAGTGGTAACCATGAAGCTGTTGAAGATGCAAATCCACTTCTCCATGTAGATTTGGGGATCATGACATGTCTGTAGCCTTCATGGAGTTCTTCCTTTGCATTCTGTTCAAGTCCAGCTATCTGCCAGATATTTTTGAGGCTTACTGTGGATTCTCTGGTTCGGAAATAGGGAAGCTCATTTCTGGGATTCTCTCCAAAGTACAGACAGTTGTCAGGCAGTAGTTTGGAGCCTATCTTTAAAATCAGGAGCAGAAGATTGTTTCTCATGGTCTAGATAGCCCACATTTTCTTAATGACTTAATCAGAGCACTCAGATGTTGTACTCGTGGCTCAGGTGCTTGTGGAATGGCCAGGTGAGCATTTGCAGTTGTGCAGGATGGCAAGGGCAAGGAAAATGCACTCTGAGTGTCACTGGAGACAACCCTTGGTGGCAAGGCCGGCAGGAGAGGGCTCCTCTGCCCTCTCTAGAGTATGATGGGTTCCAGACAAACCAGCTTTCTTCCACAGCAGCACAGGCAGAGACTGTTCTTTTCAACTGCAAGGTGTTACAGCTCAGCAGTCATCTCATGCAGAGACTTTGGTGCTGGAAGTAGCTGGGGGCTGGGCGGCAGAAGTCAGCCCCTCGGTGCCAATGCCTCACCCACTGCCTGGTTCTTTGGAAAGGCCTTTCAGAAGGTGCTGAGACAGTGAACTTAGAGAGCTTCTCACACTGTCCCTTTGAGGAGCATTACTCCCTGGTGCAGCTTCACAAAGGTCCTGGATCTTGCCAGGTGTTCAGATGCCACAGCTCCCTTCGGAGTCACAGTCATCCCCACTGTGGCCTTCAGCAGCAGTGAGCCTCTTGGCTTGGCAGTGGAAAGCTTGAGCTTCAGGACAGTTGTAACACTGAAAAGAGTCTTTTCTTGGTGTAACAATTACTCAAAGTACTCAGAATAGGGCAAGCATTCTCTGGGATGCCTGCAGACATGACAGAATGAGGTTTCCTTCTCCAGAGCTACATTTCAGTACCTGAAGAGGCCTACAAGAAGGCCAGAAAGGACCTTTTACAAGAGCCTCATAGTGATAGGACATGAGGGCTTGAGGAGGATATGGTTAGAGTAGAGATTAGCAAGAAATTCTTTGCAGCCAGGGTGGTGTCAGCTGGTGCCAAAGTGCCCAGCAGCCAGCACTGAGCACTGGCAGCCCAGAGGCAGCTGTGTGCTGGCTGCAGCCAGAGCAGGGAGAGCAGCAGCACAGGGAGGGGATTCTGCCCCTCTGCTCTGCTCTGCTCAGACCTCACCTGCAGCACTGCCTCCAGCTCTGGGGAACCAGCACAAGGAGGACCTGGAGCTGCTGGAGAGGGCCCAGAGGAGGCCACAGAGATGCTCAGAGGCTGGAGAAGCTCTGCTGTGGGGACAGGCTGGAAGAGTTGTGGCTGTTGAGGCTGGAGAAGAGAAGGCTGCAGGGAGACCTTAGAGCAGCCTTGCAGTGCCTGAAGGGGCTGCAGGAGAGCTGGGGAGGGACTTTGGACAAGGGCTGGGAGTGCCAGGATGAGGGAGAATGGATTTGGGTTGGGAGAGGGGAAATGAGAGTGGAGATGAGGAAGAAACTCTTTAGAGTGAGGGTGGTGAGACACTGGCACAGGTTGCCCAGGGAGGTTGTGGCTGCCCCTGCCTGGAGGTGTCCAAGGCCAGGCTGGATGAGACCTTGAGCAGCCTGGGCTGGTGGGAGGTGTCCCTGGGCATAGCAGGGGATTGGAACTGGATGAGGTTTGAGGTCCCTTCCAACCCAAACCATTCCCTGAATCTCTGAATACCAAGAACTGGGGAGGAGTCTGCACAGTTCTAAGGCAGATATCAGAGGCAGAGAAATCCAAATTTCCTTTCTCCTTTCAGGAAGGCTTCTTACTGGAATGAGCTCAGCTAAGAAGTCTCCTCCATCAGTAGCTCAAGTGTTGCAGTGGTATTTTGAAGCTGTGGTGTGTGGACAGCTGTTAGGACCTGAGCCTTTTATTTTCAAGTACAGCCCATCTGTAAGTGCCCTGTGCTGGAAGGACAGTGGGGAGGGTTTTCCTGCCTGGCCACAGTGCTGGACCAAGGCTGGGCTGTCAGCCTGGCTGCCATTTCACATGACAAAGGCTGTGGACCACATCTCACCTCTATTTGGTTGTATTTTCAGAGCTCCCATGCAGTGGTGCCTGGAGGAGTGCAGGGCCTGGTAGCTCCTGGCACCAATATTTGTGCAGAGTGTTTCTGCAGATTTTAACTTGATGTTTTTGAAGGCTTTGGTGCTGCCAGGGCAGCTCCTTGTGCAGGATGCAGACTGTTGGATCTACTCTCACACATTTTTCTACTCATCACCTTTTTGACGATCTTTTTTTTTGTTGTTAGTGGCAACATTGTCAGTTGTGAAATAAATCTGTGATCAAGCAGTGAAATTCTGATTGCTTCATTCTCACATGTACCAGATTGGCACTCTTTGCCTTGCCAGCTGAATGGATTCACAACAGCTTCTCACTGCTCTTACCCAGCTCCACCAGCTAAAAACTATCTCTGTGACCCCAGGGGCTGTTAGTTGGAGGGGTTTAGAAATCCATGGGTCACATTAGGCAGACTGCTGATTTCCTTGTGACTCTTGATACTGCTGTTGGTCGACTGCAGTAGTTTGTGGTAGGGAGTAGGTTTTTAGAGTGCTCTGTGGGGAACTCTCCATTGACATGTGAACAAACTCCTTGTCTCTTATTCCTTGTATCTAGCTGATCCTTCCTGCATTCCTTATTTATCTCCTATGCTTACCTCCTGTGAGTAATGGGTCACACCTGAAGCTTTGCTTGCTCTTGTGCTCTTGTTGCCCTTGGAAAATGTGGATCTGGCTGCATCTTCCTGCTGAGTATTTCCATAGAGCCCCCCTGAATGTGAAGCGATGTTGGTATTTCTCTTAATCATCCTTCCTAAAGCTGTGGCAGACTTTCAAAGCAGTCCTCCCTGCCTGATTCTTTGCAAACTGTGTACAGCCAGCGTTGGCTGCTGGCAGCAAGGCAAACAGCTTCACTTTGTTCTGCAGTGCCCAACCTTAGCTTGTGGTGGAGCATGGAGTAGATGCTTACAGCTTCCCTTGCTTCAGCTGCGCTTTTCATTCCGCTGTGCTGAACGGGCAGTCGCCTACTGCTGCATGTGGCACATCTTCCCTTCCAGCTTGCTTTTGTGCTGTTCCCCTTTATTATCAGAAATGAACAAAATCTTGTCCTGTGCTTTCTGTTCACCCAGAATCCAGACTGGAAGGTTGGCTGTCAGTGCCAAACAAAGGCAACATAAAGCGGCACGGCTGGAAGAGACAGGTACAAACTCTGTTACTTTTGTTTTCTTCCTCAGCTCCCCTGGAAGGTTTTTTAGGCACGTGGTGCATTGGGTTTAGAGCCCACAGTGAAGAAGCAAACACACTTATTGGATTAAAGTGTACAGTACTTCACTGGAGAAAGAAGGACTCCACCAAAGTTCAGTATGAAATCTGTAATAATAACAGTGTGCAAATGTACAACAGGTGGGTGAGGAAATTGTTTGCAGTGGGCATCTTGGGACCATCAAAAATCCCATTTCTCCTTTGAGTAAGCTTCTTTATAACCCTGATAGTGAAAAAGATGCTCTCTGTACAGGGTGAGAGCAGACAGCAGGGCATGCCATGCCCAGATGCTGTGAAGGCCATGAGGAGTCTGTCACACTGCCACACACAGTTGCCAGGATGTTTCTGTCTGCCTTGCTTTTGGCATGGTCAGGCTCTTGAAAAGAGCTCAGAAACTGGGCCTGTCTTTTGGAATTCCTGCTCTAAAGAAGGCACTGTTGGTTTGCCTCTGCAGAAGCTATGATCTCGTTCTCTGAAACTTCAGATGTTCAGCTGGAGATGCCTGGAAGCTTGGATGCAGTTTGCAATGTTTTCTGCTTTCCAGTGGGCACCTTTGAACATCCTGCAGTGCACCAAGTGACAGCAGTGTGCATGGCCACTGGAACTGTGTACAGTTTGCAAGCAATTTGTATGAATTGTTTATTTCCTTGCATCTTCCTTACTTATGTTCAGACACCATTGCTGGAAATTGTGAAGGTTCCTCATGGCACTTGGAATGTCACTTTCTGATTCAGCTGAAAGGTCCTTCTCAGCTGCCCCTGTTACATTCTCACCCTGCAGGTGTTAGAAGTGGTTGCTACACAGTATGAAGCACAAGGATTCAGGTCCTGTCCCAGAAACACTCAAGTGACTGTATTTGGCCTTTAGCTGCTGAACCCCTTCCCTCAAGTGCTCCATTTCACATGGCTAAGAGGCCCTTTTTAGCCTGGCAGTGGTTTGTGCTCCAAACCTGCCTACTCTCACAGCACTATCTTCCTGGTGACGTCTGTCAGTCTAACCCACTCCCTGTTCTGCCTGTGGAGGGCAGGTGCTGAGCTCTGCTGTCTTCTTTCCAGCAGCAGTCTTATTCCCAGGCCTGCAGAGGAGGAGGTGTGACCAAGTGCTGTATTGGGAATGCTTGCTCAGCTTGGAGCTGTCTGCTTCTGTTTCTGGGCTCTGCTCTCTGCGTCTCCCTGTGAGCAGGGCTGCAAGGTCAGGAATGTTCTTGGTGCCCTGAGACAAATGCTGGTATCATTTGGATGCTTTTAAGGTGCCTCACCAAACAGACCTGTTTTTAGGTCTGTTCCACAAAACTTGTTGTTGCACTTTGAAGGGATTTGAGGCACAGATTGATGTCTCTGTCATAAAATGAACCATGCTGATAAGATTCCTTAAGCTAGCAGAGAGACACAGGAGTGAGTGCCCACATGGGCTCAGATCTGCACTCTGTTGGCTGAACTGTACTGCATCTGAAACAAACTGCTTGTAGTCAGTCTGCACAGGTGCTTCTTCTCTAAGTTCTTGGGTGTGTTCAAGTTTGGGATTAGTGGGAAGTATGCAACCTGGAATGCAGGCATGCCCAGGCTAACTTAAACTAAAGGTGATGCAAAACTCCATCAGCAGTGCAGCTGGATTGATGCCTGAGCTGCTGTAACTTGGGCTGCTGCCTTTCTGACCCCAGTGCCAGCACCACTGATGGGTTTGCTCCATGCCCTCTGAGCCACTTAGCATGACTCAGGGCTGAGTGTGGAGAATTACCTTGAACTAGACCTCAAGCTGGCACTAGAATGGCTTAGCCAGATTTTTATCTGGAGCTTTGTATCATCCCAGATGCTTCTTCTGATTCATTTTGGCTCTTTTTGTCACCATGAAGTGCAGAGTGTAGGACATGGTTAGCTGAAGCAGTGAGCATCTCCTTTAGCCTGCTAGGAGTCAGGTGTGAAGCACCAGGGAGCCTTGCAAGTGTCCAGAGCCAGGGTTGTTGCTGACAGCTTTATCTGAGTCACAGACTCTGCACTCCAGGAGTTGCTTAGTGATCACAGTGGTTTTCACAGTAACAAACCTTCAGTAGCAGCTGGAAGTTGTGAGTTTGTGTGCAGGTAGAATCCCAGAGTCCTCCCAAGCCTGTCAGGGTGCTGCAGTGACAGTGCAGAGTCCTCTCCACGATGCTGCTCAGGCTCTGTGTGTGCCTGTGACAGGACAGCAGGATAAGTGCTGCTTGTGAACTGCCTTTTTAACGTGGCCTTACCCTTTCTTTCCCCAGTACGTGGTGGTGAGCAGTAAGAAGATACTGTTCTACAATGATGAGAAGGACAAGGACCAGTCCAATCCATCTATGGTACTAGATATAGAGTAAGTAAAGTGGCTCTGAGTTTTGGACACAGAAAAGGAGCACTGTGTGAGGAATCACAGATCTGCAAGCTCACAATCAAAATTCCATTTCCCTTGCTGCTTGGGACATGCCTTTTGGGGTGCTGCTGCCAGGGGACACCACCTTTTCTGTGTCCTGCTATTGCTGGCAAATAGAGAAGTACACACTAGTGTGGCACTGCTGGTAGTCACAGGTCTGAGCTTAGAGCAGGAGCCCAAGGTCAGAGGCAGTGGAACCTCCAGTTTGCCTCTCTGCCTGTGGTTCAGTGCAGTGACTGTTTTCTTCAGTTGCCTCAGCAACTGCTTGCTAGAGCAGGACATGCCAGCTGTGGCTGGCCAACTTTAGGGCTCAACCTCTTGCTTCATAGCTTTTTCTTGCTGTTTGAGAAAGCAGCAGTGGTGGAATCACAGACTGGCTTGGGTTGGAAGGGACATTAAGTACCAGCTAGTTCCAGCTCCCCTGCCATGGGTAGAGAGACCTCTTACTAGAGCAGGTTGCTCAAAGCCCCTCCAGCCTGGGAGGAGGCATTCACAGACTCTCTGGGCATCCTGTTCCAGTGCCTCACCACCCTCTGAGTGAAGAACCTCTTCCTTATATCTAATCTAAATCTCCTCTCTTCAGCTTGAAGCTGTTCCCTCTCATGCTGTCACCACCTCGTTAAGACTCCCTTCCCACCTTTCCTCTGGGGCCATCTTTGGATGCTTGCTGTAAGGTCTCCTGCAGTGTTGATCAAGCCCAAAGCATTTCTGGCTTTCCCAGATGGTTTCTGTTCAGAGTAACAAAAGGAATGGTGGTGCCTTTGCACTGTTTAGACAGGAGGAAAGCTGTGTCAGATCTCACTGAAGCCCACTGCTGATAGATGACTGAGTGTGGGTTTGAACAGCTGACCAATGTTACAGGGCCTTAGAGAGCAGTAATGGGAGAGGTTTGAAAGTTCTGAGCAGGTCTGTCAGTGACTGACACAGTGGTGTGGGAGGAATCTCCAAGTTGGGAAGTGCTCAAGCTGCCAACTGCTCATAACCAGGAGGAGAGTTATTTTCTCTTTCAGTTACTCCTTACTGTCTTGTCACAAACATCTGCCACAGCAGCTGTTGAAAACAAGATGCTGAGGTAGCTTGACTCGATGGAGCACAGGATGTTCATCCCAGTTTTAATAGCATTGTCAAGAGCTGGGCCCCAGCCTGCCTTCAGGATGTTCTCACACTGGTTGGTTGTCAGCTGCTAAGATGATTTAGAGCAAAACAGGAGTGAGCAACACTGTGCTGCATGTACTTACCTCCAGGGTTGTCAGAAAGCTTTTCCAGCAACAATCAGTTAATGTTCTGAGGAAGGCTTTGAAAGTCTTCCCCAGGTAAACTAAACCCATCTTAAGACAACTCTTCCATGCTATGGTCCCCCCCGGGCAGGATCTACATGGTGTAGTTCCTATTTGCTAAAATCAGACTGCAGCCTTGATTTCCATCATACTGCTTGCATGAAGAAGACCTCTAAGAGCTTGTGAGCAGTGTGCTCAGTGTTTTGCAAGCACATGCACAGCCTCTTGGCACTTCTGACTCCTCTTTCTGCTCATCCAGCAAGCTGTTCCACGTCCGCCCCGTGACTCAAGGAGATGTGTACAGAGCTGAAACAGAGGAAATTCCCAAAATATTCCAGGTGAAAGGAAAAGTTTTCTCATTGCTCTTTAACCCTGGGAAAACCTGTCAGCTCCTCTGTCAGGTGCACCCAGCCCATGGTGCTCAGCAGTGTTCCCTTGCAGATCCTCTACGCTAACGAGGGGGAGTGCAGGAAGGAGCTGGAGGTGGAGGCAGTGCAGCCAGCGGAGAAGACCAACTTCATCAATCACAAAGGCCATGAGTTCATTCCTACCTTGTACCACTTCCCAGCCAACTGTGAGGCCTGTGCCAAACCTCTCTGGCACGTCTTCAAGCCCCCTGCTGCCCTGGAGTGCCGAAGGTGCCACGTGAAGTGCCACAGAGACCACCTGGATAAGAAGGAGGAGCTGATTGCGCCGTGCAAAGGTACTCTGGGTGCTCTGCTGCGCTGCATCGGTGCTGCTGCTGACCCACAGGAGGCAAATACAAGCACTTCAGTGGCAAGTTTCTGTCTTCAGTTTCACCATCACAGAGGATGAAAGGTGCCACTGAAATGCTGCACTGTTAGTGCTGCTTGTGGTCAGCAGCTGTGGCAAGCTCTGCAGGGAGGCTTTGGCTGCTGGAGCTCTGTGGCTCTGCTGAGGGCCCGCAGGCCCTCCCTAGCTTTATGCCCAAGTCCTGGTCAGCTCCTTGGCTCCCAGATCATGCTCTCTTACACGTGGCCCACATCAGGGACAATGCAGGGTCCACATCACCAAGCTCTGCTAAGACCTAAAGAGTGGTTCTTCAGTCACTTGAGTGGAACATCCTCTTTATGTGGTGGGAGCTGCAGCTCCTTAGCTTGGGGAGGAGCCTGAGGGCTGCCCTCATTCATGGTTATAAAGATGTGCAGGATGAGTGCCCAGAGCATGGAGCCAGGCTCTGCTGGGTGATGCCCAGTGACAGCACAAGAGGCAGCGGTGGAAATGGAGGCATAGGAAGTGCCATGGACACATGAGGAAAATTTTTTTCACTGCAAGGGTGACAGAACCCTGGAGGAGGCTGCCCCGGGAGGTTGTGGAATGTCTATGGAGATATTCCAAACCCACCTGGATGTGTTCCTGCTCTGGATGCTCCTGCTCTGGCAGGGGTGTTGGACTGGATGATCTTCAGAGGTCCCTTCTAAGCCCTACCATTACATGAGAGGAAAGGCTTCCTCTCTGTGATCCTCCAAAGTGGACATGTGGAGGTATGTGGGGTATGTCCTCTGGAACTCAGCCATAAGGCACTCACACAACTTCCCAGCTAAGACTGCAGTTAGTTTGTTTTCTCCTTGAATCATAGAACCATAGAATGCTCTGGTTTGGAAGAGACCCTCAAAGCTCATCCAATCCAACCCCCTGCAGTCAGCAGGGACATTGAATCATAGAATCACAGAATGGTAAGGTTGGAAGGGACCTCAAGGATCATCCAGTTCCAACCCCCTGCCATAGGCAGGGACACCTCCCACTAGCACAGGTCACTCAAGGCCTCCTCCAGCCTGGCCTTGAACACCTCCAGGGAGGGAGCAGCCACAACCTCCCTGGGCACTGTGCCAGTGTCTCACCACCCTCACTGCAAACAACTTCCTTCTAACATCCACTCTAAATCTCCCCTCTGCCAGTTCAAACCCATTGCCCCTTGCCTTGTCATAACAAGACCTTTTAAATAGTCCCTCCCCAGTCTTCCTGTAGGCCCCCTTCAGATTCATCCTCAACTAGATCAGGTTGTTCAGAGCCCTGTCCAGCCTCACCTTGAATATCTCCAGGCATGGGGCCTCAACCTCCTCCCTGGGCAACCTGTGCCATACTAATGTTAGCCTCCAGAATCTTAATGCAGGGTGGCAAATACTGAAATAAACTCTGCTGGTCCTTGTCCTGCAAAACACATAAACAAATGCAGTGTGTGCATGCAGGTGCCCTGGTGCTGGGCAGCAGCCCCCCTGGCATGTCACAGCTCCTGTTTTGGGAAGGAGTGCCAGCCTGCAGTGCATCATGATGCAGTGCATCATCTTCCTCCTTTTACTTGCAGTGAGCTACGATGTGACCTCAGCAAGAGACCTGCTGTTGCTGGCATCCTGCCAGGACGAGCAGAAGAAGTGGGTGACTCACCTGGGAAAGAGGATCCCCAAGACGCCGCCCTCAGCTTTCGTGCGAGCTTCTCCCAGGACGCTCTCGACAAGGTCCTCAGCAAATCAGTCCTTCCGGAAAGTCGTTAAAAACACTTCTGGGAAAGCTAGGTGAGAAGGGAACCATAAAAGCTACCTCTGCTCCCAAGTCCTGCTGCCTGGGAAGCTGCCAATCAGTCTGTAGTAATGGCTGCTGAGCTGCTGATGCAAGTCTCTGCTGGAGCCCTGAAGGAAGGCACAGGCAATTCTCTTGTTTCTGTGGTAAACTTCTTGGGGTTTTGGATGTGGAAGGGTCCTGCAGAGAGGAGAGTGCTTGGCTGGCAGTGCCCCCGGGGCAGCTGGGTGCATTTTTTGCTGTTTAACAGCCAGGCTTAGCAGATGTATTAGCAATGGCACTGAACTGCAAGGGTGATCCATGCAGCCACTCATGGATTGACTCAGCTCGTGTAGGGCAGAAGTCTTCTGCGGGCAGGGGAGATGCCAGAACAGAGAGGTTCTGTCTTTGCCAGCTCCTCTGGTGTGAGGCAGCTGCAGTACTCACTCTGTTCTTTCTCTCCTCCTATCCCAGGAGCTGTTTTTGTAAGCTGTTTGTGACCCCACACACTAACCAGGGCAAGATTTCAAATACACATTTTCATGCTAGGTAGCTGCAGGCTTGCTCTCACCCTGCATCAACTTCCCTACACTGTGTGCATGTTTCCTTCCCCCAAAGTGAGCAGCTGGGTTGGCAGGAAAGAGTCCCAATAGGGACAGAGTCTTTCTAGTTGGCAGGGCTACCAAAATACATCTCCCACTAACATTCCTTGAACAAAGTGCCCTGAAAGCAAACTTTTGCATGTAGAGACACTGGGTGCATGATGACACATCCTCCATCAAGGGAGAGGAGGGACAATGTAGAAAGATCCAAAGTGTGCTGATGTCCTTGTCCCCACCATTACCACTGAGGCAGAAGCGATTGCAGTGTGCCTGGGTGAGAGCCCTCAGGATAACCTTCTCCAAGGAAATTAGTCCTGGAGTATAAGAGCCCAGGGATGTTGTGGGCAGTGTCGTGTCAGAGGTAGTGATCAGTGTGTGAACCAGTGTGGGGAGAAGGACATCAAAAGACACAGTCAGCAGCTGCTGAGAGCATGCAGCATTTCCTTCAGAGCCAGGAGCAGCCAGGAGCAGCCAGGCTCACAGGCACTGAGCAGAGCCTCAGCTTGCCACAGCAGTGCCAGCAGCAGGGCTGCACCTGAGCACAATGTGAGACTGCACTGGTCAGGGCTGAGTAGGAGGCTGCTGCCCTGGGGTCAGAAAGGCTGTGAAGTGTAGGGGGACAGCAGGTCCTTTAGGAAGCAGTGACTTGTTAGATCAGCTTCTCTGAACTCACTGCATCTGCAGCTCATGCTGACCTCTTTCCCTGGAGGTGGGAGTGCAGCAGTGAAGGTGTTTATGGATGTGCATGTTTAGCCTTTAGTAAGGCTCTGCCCTGCTTCTCTTGGCATACAGCAGGGCAGAGCTTGATCTCAGTGCTGGAGTCCTGCCATGTAAGCAGGCATGAACTCTTCTGTTGGATGGATACAGACTTTAATGCAGGCTCGAGGGCATCTTAGTGCCTCTCGTGTAGGGTCTGATCCACCTTTCTTTGCAGCCTTGGGTTGACTTCATGGAAAGGTGTATCAGAGCCACTGACAGGAGCTTCATGTACAAGTTCATCTGAAGTTCTATTCCTCACTTGAACAGCCTGGCACTAATAGTGATTTCCTGATGAACTTCATGGTGCCAGCATCCACAGCACTGCTTCTGGAGCTGCAGCTACACTGCATAGCTTGCAGTGTGCTAATCCTGCACCTAGTGTCAGCACCTGGAGGTGTTGTGTTTGCAAACATTTGGACTTGAGCACCAGACGAAGTTAATGCATATTTAAACCAAACAAACCCCAGACCACCAGAAGTCCTGTGCATCAGATGAGCTCTGCATGTGCATGCTCTTAACCTCTGCTTGTCCTGCCAGGGGAAGAGGCTCACTCTGCCTTTGCCATGCATGCCCCCAAGACTGTTCACTCTCAGTGGTTTGCTGGTAAAACTGCAGCTGTCTGAGAGCTTTCTGAGGTTCAGTAAGGCAAAGTGCAAAGTCCTGCACCTAGGTTCATAAATCCTCAGTATCAATCCAGGCTGGGGGATGATGCCCTGCAGAAAAGGACTTGGGGGGGCTGGTGGGTGAGAAGCTGGACCTAAGCCAGCAATGAGCACTTGCAGCCCAGAAGGCCAATGGCAGCCTAGGCTGGATCAAAAGCATCATCAAAAAGAGAGAGGTAATTTTACCATTCTGCTCTGCTCTGGTGAGACATCACCTGCAGTGCTGTGTCCAGCTGTGGGGCTCCCAGCACAAGAGGCATGGACCTGATGGAGCAGGTCCAGAGGCCACAAAAATGATCCAAGGGCTAGAGAACCTCCCCTGCTGGGACAGGCTGAGAGAGTTGGGGCTGCTCAGCTTGGAGAAGTCTCCAGGGAGACCTTAGAGAAGCATTTCAGTATCTGTAGGGGACCTATAGGAGGGCTGGTGAGGGACCTGTGCTGACAGCAGCGGGGGCAAGGGTTTGAAACTGGAGCAGGGCAGAGCTAGGTCGGACATCAGGAAGGAGTTCTGCACAGTGAGTGGTGAGACAGTGGCACAGGCTGCCCAGGGATGTGGTTGAGGCCCCATCCCTGGAGACATTTAAGGTCAGACTGGATGTGGCCCTGGGCAGCCTGGTCTTGTTGGAGGTGTTCTTGCTGCCTGCTGTGGGGTTGGACAAGATGCCCTTTGAGGGTCCCTTGCTGCCCAGTGCAGTCTGTGACTGATCCTGTTGTGCCATGTGCACTGCAGAGGGGTTGGGTATGGAAATGCCCTCTCCAGAGCTCCTGGCAAATGTGCAGCTGTGTTCTGCAGCTCCTTCCTGCTTCAGTAATTGTCTCTCTCCCTTTGTTGCAGCTAACCACATGTGCAGTGCAGTGGGACCTGGAGCAGTCCCAGGAGGGCTGCTCCTGCCCAGAGGCAGCCGTGCAGACGTTGTTCCTCCCAAGCCAGCTCCCACAGCTCCAGGGTTCCATCGCTATTCCTGTCTCCTCCTTGCTTTGGCACAGCAGCACGCCCAGGGTCTTTAATTGCGGGTTTGCCTACAGGTAGATTAGGTTAATTATTACTATGTAATGCAAGTTAAAGCAAATAAAGCTTAGCTAGGTGTATAAAAAAGGTGCTGCCTTTTTGGATTCAAACAGAAAACCAACAACAAAAAGCCACTCAACCATGGTGACATCCAGCCAACTTTCTTCCTAGCGGTGGAAGGACAGGACTGCTTCCCCTGCCAAGGGATATTTATGGCAAATGAGCACATGGAATGGAGGAGAGGAGGAAGGGTTCTCAAGGAGGACTGCATTTGCTTTCAAGACTCAAAGTTGTACTCCTGAAGACTGCAGAACAAGCTTAAAAATGAAACCTTATCACTTGAACTTCAGTGCCTTCACTGCAGAGTTCCCAACAGCCTTAATGCTCAGCGCCCACCGCAGACTGCATCCGAGTGTTGCAGGGTTTGCATCGTGCTCTACAGAATGCTGATTCAGCAGTTTCTGAAGGGGGGAATCAAGTGCTTGCCTTTAATCTGTGCATTTTTTGCCAAGCCATACTGAATTATTTTACTCTTAGAGGCACTAGAATCTAACGGTAAAAGAGCCCCAGCGAGTCTGGCAGCATGTTCTGGGGTCCATCGTGGCTGCGTGGGTTGCCTTGCGATTGAAGTCCCTTAAGTTAACGACCCTTTGAGAAATGTGTGCACTGTCTGAACTGTAAATCATTCCTACAACACTTGTCCTGGGTTTTACATTCTCCCTTTAGTGCCTTCTTTGGAGATCACTGCTTTATTGCTATGTCCAGAAGTGTAGAAACCTAGAACTAAAGAAAGGAAACCTCTGAAAAGCTATTACCTGTCAGGGGGCTTCACTGAGTTTTAATTGGCTGAAGTCGTGTGGCTGCTCAGTGGATTTTCTAAAGTACAAGCTTTGGGAATTCCTCTGACAGAGGAAGGTTCATGAGCCAAGAGATGTGTGGGCAGCGCAAGAAGAGAAGCAAGCAGAGGACACAGCAGCTCTGGGTGACGGAGCAGTGGAGGGCAGCTGTCAGGCTCTTGCTTGGCAGCAGGAATGCATGCACGGGATGGGCAGGATGGGTTTGTTTTATTTCTTAACCAAATACCTCCTCAGTAATTTATAAAGGCTTTGCAGTTGTGTATCAAGTAAAGAAGCACTGGAAAATGTTCGTCCTTAGGATGATCTGCATGTTTCAAGTGGTATGAAAGCCGCACTGATGGATATGTAGTAATAAACATATCTGTTATGAATATGGTGATGACTCTGTGCTCATTTAATGAGAAATAAAGTAATTTATGGAAAGAGCCTCTGGAAAATGACTGGCATGGTGTTTTCTCCTGACTGCAGCTGTGACAGCTTTCTAAGCTCTCAGACATTGCACAGCTTTCCAGGACAAGGTGCATCAATGGCATCACACCCAGGGGACTCTCCAGCACTCTTTGATTGTTCCACAAAGAGAAGGTAAATGCCTTACCAAATATTTTTTTTTCCATTCTCTTATTCCCATCGTCACAGTAATTAGTATTTATTGTTCAGCCATTACTCTGAGCTTGCCTTGTGACTGCTTCACCCTCCATTGTGTAGTTTGACTTTCAGGAATCCCATGGATTTGGAGGGACCCCTGGTCAAAAGACAAAAATCTATGGGGTAGCTTTTGTTGTTTTTATATGGAACAGGCTCTGCATCCCAGGCAGCCCCCATCCAGCAAGGCCTGTGCAGGCAGCTGCCTGTCCACAGCCCCCATCCATGACCATGACCTGCTCTAAGCTATCACATACCCAGAAGGGCAGTTACATGGTAGTAAGAGTTAACTTCTCTTCCTTAAACACATTATGACAGGGAATTCAGAGCAATAGGAAACAGCCATTCTCCAGACCCAGCTTAGCTTTGGGGGTGGTTTTCTGCTTTCCTCTACCTCTGCAGGCTCCAACTCTTGCATAATTTCTTCATAAAGTCCTGTCTGGTAGTTCCATATTTTATGACTCTGAAAAGCAGCATAAAACCTGCAACACCTATGGGAAGAGGGAAGGATTGTGGGAAAAGGCTTTGCTGTTCAGGTCGAGATGTGATCATCTCTGTAGCTTGTTCAGCAGTGCTGGAATCCTGCAGTTCTTGAATGCTGCTTTCACTGGGGAAAGAAGCAGTAGACATAAGAAATGTAAAGTGACACTGCCTTGTGGCTGGGGCTAGCTGCACCCAAGATGCTGTCATAACAAAGTCTAGACACGCAGATTGCAGTCTGTGTGTTCTGCTGCACTGATGGTGTCACCTGGCTCCTGTCAGCAAGGAGCCTGTCCTCAGAACAGCCACACCTGGAATGAGTCTCCCACAGAGTCACAGAAAGGTTCAGCTTAGAGCCAACCACTGCCCCTACAAGGTTCAATCCTGAACCATATCCCCAAGCACAATATCAAACAACCTCTAAGCACCTCCAGGCTTGGTGACTCCTCCACCTCCCTGGGCAGCCTGTGCCAGTGTCTGACCACTCCTGCTGTCAAAACTGTTCCCTCATATCCAGTCTAAACCTGCCCTGGTGCAGCTTGAGGCCATTCCCTCTTGTTCTATCACTAATTGCCTGTGAGCAGAGACCAGCACCAACCTCTCCACTGCCTCCTTTCAGGTAGCTGCAGGCAGTGATGAGGTCTCCCCTCAGCCTCCTCCATCCCCAGCTCCTTCAGTCACTCCTCACCAGATTTACTCTCCAGGCCTTTCACCTTCCTTGCCCTCCTCTGCTCTCACTCCAGCACCTCCACAGCTCTCTTGTACTGAGGAGCCCAAAGCTGGACACAGCACTCCAGGTGTGGCCTCAGCAGTGCTGAGCACAGCAGCACAATCCCCTCCTGCTGGCCACAGCATTTCTAACCCAAACCAGGATGCCAGTGGCTCTCTTGCCCACCTGGGCACTGCTGCCTCACCCTCAGCTGCCTGTCCTTAGAGCTCCCAGGTCCCTTCCTGCCAGCAGCTTTCCAGCCACACTGCCCCAGGCCTGCAGCATTGCTTGGGGTTGTTGTGGCCCAAGTGCAGGACCTGCACTTGGCCTTGTTGAAGCTCATCCTCTTAGCACTGGCCACAGATCCAACCTACCCAAGTCCCTCTGCAGAGCCTCCCTACCCTGCTGCAGATCAACTCTGCCACCTAACCTGGAGCCATCTGTGAGCTCACTGCTGGCACACTCTGTCTGCATCAGGGCATCAACACAGATACTAAACAGAAGTGGTCCCAACACTGAGCCCTGAGGACCACCACTTGTGCCCAGGCTCCAGTTGGATTTAGCTCCACTGAGCACCATTCTCAGGCCTGTTTGCCCAGCAGTGCTGTGCTTGTCCAAGCCAGCAGCAGCCAGTCTGGCCCCAAGAATTCTGTGGGGAATGGGGTCAAAGGCCTTTCCAAAGTCCAGGCAGCCAATACCCACAGCCCTCCCCTCACCTAATGGTTGGGTCACCTTGTCACAGGGGATGAGGTTGGTCAGGCAGGACCTGCCCTTCACCAAGCCCTGCTGACTGCTGCTGCTCCCCAGTTGTTCTCTGGCATGTAATGGCCTCGAGCTGCCCTGCTCCATGGCCTTCCCTGGCACTGAGGTCAGACTGACAGGTCTGTACTTTCCCAGATCCTCCTTTCTTCTCCCAGACACCCCTGGGAGAGCCCAAAGCAGTCACCCTCCTATTAGTGGTGAAAAAGAAGTGTTTCCACAGGACAGCTCATGTCTAGGTAAGGACTGATTCTCTGCTGTGACTCCCTCTTTCTTTTGCAGCCTTTTTGCCTGTGATGGACCTTCCACAACTGAACTGGTTAAATGGGCAAATGCTGCTTAATTCACGCTGCAATGCAGCTTCCCATGCATTGGCACAGCACACCATGCAAACACCCTGGGATGCACAATCACTCACATGGGGCTGGCAGTGATGTGCAGCTCTGTGACCTCATCAGTGCTCGTAATTATGTATATTTACAAACATTATAAATATATAAACATATATCCTCCAGGAGGCTGGAGCCAGGCTCGGCTGGGTGATGCCCAATGACAGGACAAGGAGCAATGAGTGTAAGCTGAGGCAGAGGAAGTTTCATTTAAACATGAGGAGTCATTTTTTTCCCTGTGAGGGGGACAGAGCCCTGGCACAGGCTGCCCAGGGGGGCTGTGGAGTCTCCTTCTCTGGAGATATTCAAACCCTGCCTGGATGTGTTCCTGTGTGACCTGCTCTGGCAGGGGGGTGGGACTGAGTGAGCTTTGGAGGTCCCTTGCAGCCCCTGACACTCTGTGATTCTGTGATGACTTACCCAGTGAGAGATGTTGTTGTATCAGTGTTACATGAATGACCTGCAGAAAGAAAAGTGGAACCTTAGGTTTTGTATTATTAAATCAAGCCAGAGGTCCCCAAAAGAGTGGTCTTGGGCTAGACCTGACTGAAACAGTGTACTTGTGATTGAATCCTCATCCCTAGAGGGGTTTCATAGAGGCAGAGATAAGCTGAGGGCCATGGTTTAGCCTCAGCCTTGGTAGAGTTAGAGAATGGTTGGACTGGATGAGCTTAAAGGGCTTGTCCCATCAAAATTACTCTATCATTCATCACAAAGCTTTCTACTGTTAGGGAAAGTAATGCCTGCAGCCTCAGTTGTGCAAATGTAGTTCAGGGGAAAAAAATGGCTATTAAACTTCCAGCATCAGCTGTAGCATCCAGGAAAAGCTCCCTGTGCTGCCATACTCACCATCGAGTCCTCTCACAGGGACATTCTACCCACACTTCTCTAACCCTTCGCAGTCACCAGGAGATGTGAATGTGCAGGCTGCAGGAGCTGGCACCAACCAGCCTGGCTTCTTCCAGCTTGGTGAAGCTGTGGTTCTAAGCCTGTGTGAGGAACTGACAAGTCTGGATCTTAGGTGATTGTTGTTCATTTACCTCCACTGCTCTTCCCTTTCTGTGTTAGGCTGAAAGTTAATGAAAAGCAGAACACCAAAATCTGGGTTTTTTTTCATTTCAGGCCTCCCTACTTCTGCTGAAGGAAACAGGAAAAGTAAATTCTAAGAAGTGCCTAACCAGCAAAAGAGCTTGGGTTTGGATGTGGCCTCCCAGAAGCAGGACACAGGGGCCAGGGGATTGTATCCAGAAGCAGGAACCACACAGTGAGAGGAGGGGCAGCAGGTGCTGAGCTTCCCTCTGAGCTGGGGAACTCTGCTCTGGGAACTTTCTGTGTACAAGCTTCAAAAATGCAAGTAGAGCTCAGCTCTTTTTCCTTCCCCAGGTGCACCCTCCAGTGACTCAGAATGCAGAGCTCAGAAGCCACTGCCACAGCAGTGAGGGCTACACTCCACACCTGGAGCACTGCCTCGTCCTCTGCCCAGCCATCACATTTCTGTATCATCTCTTAGCCACTGGTACTGAACTTGCCAGTCTGTAGCTGCTGTGAGATCAGATGCATTGGAGCCTTTCAGGCTGGAGTGCTGCTGGGCCCTCAGCTCTAGGACCTGTGACCACCAGGTTGATCCCAGCCTTGGTGACCTTGCCTGGGCCTCACTCAGCCCTGCACAGTGCCTGGCTGCTGGTGCAGGATGGATTCTGTTCAAGGGGCTGGCTTCTGTTCCTTGTTCTCTGGGTGCCTGTGGACACAGGCAAGGGCTGCAGTGCTGCAAGGTGGAATGCCCACTTTCACCACAAAAAACCCCAACCACTTTTCACAAACATGTAAGGGTCAGAAACATAACACTGGAAAACCAAAGCTAAAGCACTCAGAACTAGGACTGAGTTTAATATCTATGTGAATTGATCCTACCTGTGCTGCTAAAATGTGCTCATTAAAATGTTCAAAGCCTGAAGGCAGCTGGAAGGGTTCCCCAGAAGACTGGGTTGCCTACACATTCACAAGTGCCCCATCAGTGTGGTGGGTCAGAGGCACACAGCTCCCCCTGGCAAGAAACAAGAAATGGAAGGGCAGGATTTGAATTCCTGAGGCTCTGATCACTTCAGATGAAGACTTTCTTTCTTCTGCTGCAGACATCACAAAGGTGCCTGAAGGGTATCTTGCACAGGGCCTTGCCTTGCTGCCTCATGCCTGCTGCTCTATTACCCCTCCTGCTTGTACCCTCTGAGGGTCTACCTGCTGCCTGTGCTCCTCAAAAACAGAGCCACTGCAGTTTTCTGGCCGTAAAAGTCTCCTGCAAACAGATCTGGAGCTGCTCTGACCCATCTCCTGGCACTGATCAGTCCTGCCAGGCCTGTTGGCCTGCACAGGGTACAGCTTTAAGCACACAGCCCAGGATGGGAAGCAGCTGTGCTCAGGTGGCCTGGATAAAGATCAGAGACACCCATTTGGGGCAGAGAGCTCTGATGTCCTCATGCCCCCACAGCCCAGCCCAGGGCTTCCTTGGAGCTTGCCTTCAGTAAGGAAGAAGATGTACTTAAAACTGCACAGATCTTGCACAGTTCAGATGTCCTGAAGGTAACCTGGCTGGCATGGTCATGCACTAAGTGGCACTCTGTAGGCACACGAGAAACCCCCATCTCTTGATCCCCTCCTCAAGGAGCAGGGCACAAAGTGTTACTGCAGGAAGAGGCCTCCCTGATGTTGGAGGAAAGGAGCTGGTGGTTCCCCACCTGGCAGCAGACCCAGACCCTTCTCCTTCCTGAACAGCACTCTCTGGTGCCTTGGGCAAAGCCTGGAGATGCATGGCCTGGATCCTCAAGGGTCACTCCGGAGGGCAGGAAGCACTCACTCTGTGCAGCTTCACACTGCAGGGCAGAGAGTTCCCACCTGGGGATCACAAGCAAATGGCCTCTCTGCAGGCCGATGATGGCCAGACTGGAGACGCACTTGGACCCACGGGCAGACAGCTGCAGCTGCTCTCTCTCTGGAACAGATGGACTGCAGGATCTCACCCAGAACAGCACTGAAGCTTTTCTAGAAGGCTCCTTTAGGCAAGTCAAAGAGTCCTCAGCCATGCAGGACAGCTTGAACCATTCTGAAATGGCCTCAGCAAATGGTACCTCCACCTAAAGATGGAGCTCAGGATCTAGCTTCATTTCAGCACACCACCCAAGGGAGCTTCTCTGGGAGATGTAATCCTTGTTCCCTGAGACCTCCACTGCAGTGCAGGTGTCTACACTGGACAATAAACATCAACTTTTGTCTTTCTTCGTGAACAACTAAAAGGACTGAAATGTTCAAGCACTGTCCTGAGGCTTTTCTTTTGGAGCCCTGTAATGGGATGGGGTAAATTAATTAATGCGAGACGATGTATAAAAATATTAACAGTTTATTAATATTATTCAGAACTCGCATCACTCCGATCACCATTTAATAATAATATTAACAGGCTCTTTGCAACGTTATGGAAACTATGTACAGGTTATAACAGAATCTGGAAATAACTATTAAATATAAACATTAATTAAACTCGATATAAACTGGCAGAGAAGGCTTTGCGGTCAGTATACCGCTTGCTCACTAGATAAGCATAGGACATAAAGGAGCAACTTTCTGCTTAGGGCAGAAGGCAATTAATGATTACAAGAGGCTTTGGCATTTACCCACAAAATTATTATCTGACAGTACCCAAGGCAGGGTTGCTGTCGGTAGCCATCAGAGGCTTTAGAGTCTCCC
>VWYK01014468.1:8847-21951 GCA_013399775.1 Semnornis frantzii | reverse complement strand
AAGGGCCTGGAAAATAAATCTTGCGAAGAGCAACTGAGGCAACTGAGGGAGCTGGGGCTGTTTGAAGAAAAGGAGACTGAAGGGAGACCTCATTGCTGTCTATAGCTACCTGAATGGATGTCGTGGAGGTGTTGGTGCTGGTCTCTTCTCACAGGTAATTAGTGCGACTGGGTAGGTTTAGACTGGATATTAAGAATTTTTTTTCGCAGAAAGAGTGGTCAGGCATTGGAATAGGCTGCCCAGGGAGGTGGTGGAGTCACCAACCCAGGATATGTTTAAAGGCCGTTTGGAGTGATGCTTGGGGATATGGTTTAGGGGTGAACCTTGTTGAGTAGGGTTATTGGTTGGACTTGGTGATCCTGTCTTTTCCAACATGAATGTTTCTGTGATTCTATGATTCTGTGATATTTTGTAGGCACACTGCATCATTTCATAGCAGACTTGTTCTGAGCTACTGGAACTATCCACTATGGATCTCAGTACTGTGCAAAACTGGAGAGAAATAGAAATCCCAGTATGTTTTCATGTGTATGTGTTGAAGACACAGGTTTTTTAAAATGTGAAAGTATAACCTTCCACCAGGCGTAAGAGGGCATGGATGGTTTGGACTCCACTGCAGCTGCATTGATTGACAGAACTTAAAGACTAGTATAGATTTTTAGAATTTATGTCTCTCACATGGTTTTGAATGCAAAACCACTCTTCACGTCTTTCCTTTAAAACAAAGAATGCATGTAGAATGTATACTCTATGTTCATCAGACATACTGTTGGATTTGATAGCCCTGTCATTTGTAAGCTACATACATTGTTGCTTTAATGCATTCCCTCACTACTTTGATAAAAGCCTTAAGATGTTGCCTCTGGTCCTTTGATGTTTCTTTCTGATGTTACAGTGCCTCTTTTTTTTTTCTTCTCTTCCAAAAAAATCTGTTTTGCATAAATATGAGCAGGCAAGACATTTCTAGTTAAGAATAGAAACATCATGTTCTATCAATAAAAGGAAAAAAATGAGAAAGTATATCCAGGCTTCTCTCTACTCTTTGTCAAGCCCTTATAGGTTAAAAATTAACCCACATGGGTGTTTATATTGCAAATATATTAAAACAAATATACTTAGCTGGTTTAAAAAAAAAAAAAAGAAAAGAAAAACAGAAAAAAGAAAATGAAAATAGGTCACAGTGAATTTTCTTGCAATGCAACAATTTATTTAATAGGCTGTTATAGGAAATCTGAGAGAATAAATCTTATACTGGTAGGAAAATACTTGCATGTCTGGTCTTGTCCATAAACTATCAGTCTACTAACATGGATTAATTAGTTGTCATATGAGACAAAAGACTGAATTTTTATATTTAGCTTCAAAGCCACATCTCTTATATTTAAAAATAAAATTTATTGCTCTGTTTTTTTATTGGGGATTACTAAGGGGATAGTAGTAGTAGCAGCAGTAGTAGAAGTAGAGGTGTTTCAGCTAAAGGTCCCAGTAGAGAGAAGGTCCCATTGTCCCAATGGGTCTGAAATAATCCTTGTCCTAAAGATTTTCTGAAATTAAAACAATATTATAACAGTGAAAAATATTATTATTCACATTCATCAAGCAAAATAGATTAACTATTTTGCTCAAGCCTATACAAGGAAAACATAGCAAGGGCAGGGACTGAATACAGGGCTCTTAAGTGCCAATCCACTGTAACTTAAATTACTGCAAGCATTTTGGAAAGAGTGATTTTCCTATGAATGGCATGATTGTTTTGCTGCATTCAGGAAGAGCCCAGTGTAGCAGAACCACAACTTGGTCTGGTGATTAAAGAATGTCCCATTAAGAAGAAATGCCAGCTTGTCATCCTGCTTTTTCCAAGACATACATTTTGTTTTGCTGAAATTATTACTGTTTTGAAGAGCAGGTGAGATGTTGCAATACCTTATAGCTATAAACTAAAAATTGCAAATTCTTTTAAAAGATTTTTTGTGATTAATTCTCTGCAATGTAAATAGGCATAAAATATGACTCCTTCATTGCACAACCAGAATGGTACACTTTTTAAGGGCTTGTTTCACAGCTCACTACTGCAGGATATCCTTGACAATTACTGCTTAGATCTCCATTCCTACAAACAACTGTCCATGTGAGTATTCCTCTGAAATCAGTGAAAGCCCTTGAGAGGATAAAATGGGGGAAATGTAGGTAGTTTCTAGGCTTGGGCCTAGAAAGGGATTAGCAAGGATAAAGACATACTTGTAGCAATAAATAGTGATTAAAGTAGAGAATTCCTCCACTCTCACCCAGCCAGCTGAACCCCAATGAGATGGAAGTCAGTAGAGACAAAATAATCCCCTAACTAGCTAATAAGAAATTTAGGAACTGGAAATCAGTTGGAGAAATAGAAACTATTTGATTTTGGAATAAAAAACTATGCCACCACAAAAAGTTCTAGAGAAATAGAAAAATGGAAGGAACCAACTGATTCTCGAGACTATTAAATGTTAAGTACATTTATTTCTTCGTTCTGTCCCAGCACAACTACTGCTTTTGTGTCTACCTACCGTATTCCCTGTCTTGTTAAAGCTGTTGAGTTTGGACTTGGAAGGATGGAGACATGGGCTTCAACTTCCATTGCTTACTAGTAAAGAAGGTCACAATCCTGAAAAAGTCCCTTTTATTTTCATAATCTGCAATACTCTATATACTCGATTTTAAAACTGATTGATTTTACTGTACAATTATAAAACAGAATCTGAAATGTATGCCCTTATGCAGACTGTGAATGATATGTATATATGAAGGCTTTTATGTAGTCTTCTCCTTCCTACTGTTATGCAGGACACTTCTTGTTATAATCCTCTTTTCACCTTCTTACCAGCCTTTCTCTTTTTCTTACTCCACGCATTTTCTTCCGAGACAGTGTCCAGATCTGAAGCTTATTGTAAAAGGACTTAGAATTTTACTGTATAACAATCACTTGTACTATGATTCATTTTAATTTGTCTTGTTTCTGTGAAAATACTTTATCTTATATCTGTCACAAAGGGAATCCCGGAGCGCCTTGTATCAGACCTCCCAGATGGTGAGCTTTAAAGGTAGATCAGAATCATAACAGAAACTAATAGCCAAGTTCATCTCTCTTGAAAGACTTAACCTCATGCTAGGACTGCTGGACGCCTGATACAGATTGAGATTGTATACTGGAACTGGGAGAAGAACTGTTTGCTGTGGATTTTTCCAAATTCTCAGCCAAAAAATCCCCATGTCACTCACTTCTCATTATTTGCAGTATGGCCAGCTGTCACCCAGAGCTGCTCTTTCATGAGACACCTTTTCCCTCCCATCAGTGACAGGTTTTGCACATTGCACACTTTCTCACTTCGATGCAAAATCTGTTTTAAATGAGTTTCTATGTACATCTTCTAAACAGTGAAACTGTACTACTACTACTGTCTTCTTGTCTGTGAGGGAGGACAGACTATGATTTGCTTTAATGAAGTAGTTAAAAGTTTTAAATTATTTGCCAGCCTATTCTCTGTCTGGTCCACACTTCACCAACTTGAACCTTAGCAACAAAACAACTGGGTCTGATCAAAAGCCTGGTTGGGATTAGCAGTGTTTCTTGTTTTGCTGGTAGTCTTTTGTATGGTTCCCAACCCACCCTGGCAAAGGGCTTTCTGGCTGTGGTCTCTTCAGCTGCAGGTGTAACAACGGAACCCTTTGTTCTGTGCAAATGTAGAAAGTGAGCTAACCAGGATTTTCTACATCCAAGCCTGGTTTTATGTTGAATGTGTTCTATTTCTGTGTTTTGTTTAAAACCTGAACATGTATTCTCCATAACCACCCAGGACATTTTCTCCTTCAAAACAGGGACCTCCAATCCATTATGGAAGCGCTGCTTTGTGCTTCTTATTGACAGGGACAGTTTCAGATTTGGCACCACCACAATTTCGCAGTTTTATTCTCCCTGTTTTATTTGTGAAGGGCATCATTTATGCTTTCAAGTATTATATTTAGGAATACAGGGATTCTCAAAATATCTTTTAAGTAGAAACTGAAATTGATATTCTTTCAATCATTTGGTTTTCTGACAGCTTTTACCAAGCCCTATATTTGTCTATTTACATCGACAACCTAATCCAGACAGTTGGTCTAGCTTTTCTATTTTTCTCTTAGTCATAGTGTTATCCTCTTTCACAATCGTACTAAACCCAGTTCTTATTTTGTGCTTACTCATTTTCAGTCAGCATTTCCTGCCCTTCCCTTTACTCTGATCATTGCCATAAAGCTTTCTGGCAAATAGGGAATAATAATAATGATAATACCATCTGCAAATCTCTGGTGACTTGAATATTCTCTGCTGATACTGCTATACTCTTATTCAAGGTTTATAGAGACCTTTGTGCAGGGTCGATAATATCATTGAAAGGGACCTTTTCACTTACCTTGTCAAATGTAAATTTCAACTCAACTGCACTATAAATGTTTTTGAAAAGAGGAAAACTACAACAATGTGAAATGGAACCTTGGAAATGAAAATGAAACTTTAGTAGTCAACATGAAAATCTTGGTTCGGAAGCTGAAAATGTAGGTCAAATTTAACTGGGCTGGAGAGTCATGGATTAATGTGCTGAGCTAAATTCTGTTGGAAATCCAGCAGTGGGGAAAGACAGCAGTGTATACTGCACCTACGCAGTGGGATTTCATAATCTTTAGGGAAGGATATCCTTGCCCATTATAGAAACCATTCTGATTGTAACAGAGAGCTGTGCACTCATACAGCTGTGGTCAAAGGAGGGGCAAGGCAAACAAACAGCTCAGAGTCAAGCCTGTACAGCTACAGTCTGAGGCCACATTGACCCACCAATTTTTTTGGTAAGAAATTCTTCCCTACTCCGGCAAGCATTGGAGCACCTGTTAATTCAGGGCCAAAATAAGGATAAAATCTGGACTTGAAAGAGAAAAATAAGGGTGTTATAAAAATGCTCTGCATACAGCTAAGGAAAAGCTAAGGATGACCCCAAGTAAATCTTGGTAAATTGTGTTGTTAAACTACTTTGAAACAGGGTTGAATAAATTGCAACTCTGAACTGGGTTGAGAATAACCCTAGTGTTTGATGTTAAAGATAATTAGCTCATTTTATGTTATAATCATAAAGACTGTAACAGGAAGAGCTCTGCCTCTGTCTTTAGGCTTTGTGGACTTTTGAATGGTAAAAGTAATGACAGACTGAAAAACAAGGAAATTGCTATATGACCATAATGCTATAATATTGATTTTTTTCATCATCTGTCCTTCAGTTAAAAATGTGCTTAAGACATAGATAGGAAGCTTCTTTCCTTAGAAGTGTTGTATCATTTCCTTAAAAGTGTTGTATCATTTCTTCTGTTTTAAGGGGAATTCCATTTAGAATTAAGGAAGTATCCTTAGCAACTGCTTCTTCCTTCTCCCCCTCTAGCCAGCTGGATACAACAATGAACAAACAGCAACATACATTATTCATGGCCAGATCTGTACTGGTCTTGTGTGCCAATTGTGTTCAGGTACCTGGGCTCAGGGGCAATGCTGTTTTGTAGAGGTGATAAAGCTGATGGAAATCCAGCCACTGCTGGTAGCTAACCACTTCTGCACTTTACCTGTGTGATGAAAATCAGGCTAATCAATTCTTGCTCACTGTGGCAATCACAGTTTTATCTGCCATGTTCTGAAAGTGGATCGAAGAAACTGTTATTTGCCTTCATTCAATAACATACCCTACTAATTATGCTGCTAAATGCTAATTAGCTCACTTGATAATTAAATAAATTTGTTAATACTCATAAATGCACTTACTAAATCTTAGTGTTAACATTCACAGCACACCTTCTTGTTGCAGTACAAACACCATGACACGTTTTCCTGCTGAAAGTTCTGTGGCAACACACAGAAGTCTCTAAAATTCTGTTGTCATTATTAAATACTCTTACTACCTTCAACTAAAAAAAAAATTAGTTGTGGACAGATTTCACAAAAATACATACCTCTGACATTCATTTTTCTAGCTAATTCTAACTTGACTTATTTTTAACATACACATTCCTTTCCACATTAGGACCACTGCATTTGAAAGACTTATTCTGTACAATACAGCTTATAATTAATGCTCTTAATAATGACTTACCAGTGGTAATCTTTAATTCCATATTCACATAGGAGTCTCATTTAAACTAAGTGGGAGTTTCTCTTGATTAATCCCAGTAAAACCAATCATCTTTTGTTAATTAGCATGTTTTTATTTAGCGGATATTGGATGAAAACTGTGGAGTAGTTTGAGCTTACTCTGATATTACTTCCTTTGCTCCTATTCTGTAGTGTCTACTAAGCACACAAATGTTTATTGTATCTAAACTGAAATGGGAATGCTGTGAAGTGCAATTTCAGCAATGAAGGATGTGTACTTGTTTCTGCTACTTTGCCTTTTGATTCTATTTATAGTGATTTTATAGCAGTTCCTATTCTAAAGGTCTTTAAAGTAAGATTTCAGAATTTAAAGTAATTATAAAAAAAAAATTTCGATCTATTGTAAATTAGGTTTTTTTTTTTCTTACTACTGAATGGAAGATGTTGAGAACTAACATTATTCTAAATACACATCAAAAAGCAAGACTGCTTGTCTGTTCAGTACTGAAAGTACTAATTATGATTCTTTCATGAGATTTCTAGTCAACGGTGGAGTACAGCAAAAGATCAGGGCTTGGAGCCTTGTACTCCGTAAGTGTTCACTGAACGAATTCTTGGATTCCCCTCCCCTCTTTAGCAAATGTTGCTCATTGTTAGGCTGAAAAGTATCTTTTCAGACTCAAACATACAATGCTATTATCCAGAAAAAGAATCCTCAAACTAAATAAAACAATTTTAAGTAAAAATGTGTATTCATTATAATTTCTAGTAATATTAGATTTTTTTTCCACCAACAGTCTGTATTTAAGTCCTATTTGTTAGAATAGTTGCAAACATAAATCCTATGAAATTATTAAAATATTCAAGGACAACATCATTGCTGCAGTGCAAATTTGCTTTTACTATTCAGAACATAAGTGGAAGTGTATTGCTGAAAGAATGCTGATTTGTAGATGGTGTTCAAACACTAATGTTTACTAGCTCCATGAACAGCATGACAACAGCATCTTGAAGCATTAACTTGGTCAGACTTATTGCCACTTACAGCCGCAGAACATAGTGGAACACACAATAGACCAGGGGTATTTAAGAAAAAAGTGTTCTGAACAACTGATATGAAATATTTTTTGTTACATAAGCTATCCTTCATGTGCCATTCCTGTTTTTGATGGAAGTGTCACCTACTGCTGTCAGCTAAGCCTGCTCCCTTTATGTGAAAGAACACTTTGTGACCAGCTCCTAAGCTGGCTCAAAATAATGTTCCTGGTTTTCACAAAAATCATGTCGTGAAGCTGAACCTAAGATGCTTACTTTGAAAGTCTCCCCCCTTGCTCTCTTTGTCTTTGTAATTCTGAGGCTAAGCAGAGAGAAAGAGAACACGTCTCTTAGACTGAAGCTCGTTTTGTCTGTGTGTTTGCAGAAGCTGCAACTTCACAGACTTAAAAGAACTTGTCCAACAGATTATCTTCCCTGATATGACTATGTCACCAAACCACCTTATGCCACCAGCATTGTTTCCTCCATTCTTGCAGTGCCTGGGCTGGCAGGGCATACTTTGGTGCAATTTATTTTCAAAATGAGAGAGGATTGAAACAGGTAAAGCGTTAGAAATAACCAGTGCTGTCATCTGGTGGTGAAATTGTTACTACCTTTAGCAAACTGAGCATGCTTTTCAAACAATAGGTTTCACTTTTTTTTTGAGAAGTCCATGTGGTACCCTTGGCATACAGTCATGAACCTTTCAGGTTAGAAACAGGAAAAAACAGTGGTTTGATCCAAAAATCACTAAGCCCTTCAAACTCACTATTTTCAAAGAGCACATTAGAGGTAGACTTACTATGCTCGGTTTGCGTCTTTTTCTTCTTTAGATTGTGCTGCCAAAGCATAACAAAGTAATTGGAAAGTGGATTCTAAATGTTATTATTTGTGTGCAAACTGCTCATCCAATAGAAGTAAGGCATAAGGACAAAAGACATACTCTTTCCTCAGAAATGTCAATATAGATAAAATTAGATATACTATATATACTATTTTCCCCTCTTACTTCCCCCCCCCCCAATGTTACATTTGATGTCCATATTCTTCCATACCAAGAAAATACACTTTTAAAATCTATCTCCTAGGCGAAACCTAATAGCAGCCTTTCAGTATCTGAAGGGGGCCAACAAGAAGGAGGAAGAGAGATTGTTACAGAGGCCTGCAGGCACAGGATGAGAGGCCCTGGCCTCAAACTACAGAAGAGCAGATGTAGATTGGGTGTTAGGAACAAGTTCTTTACTATGAGGGTGGTGGAACACTGGAACAGGTTGCCCAGGGAGGTGGTTGTGGCCCAATCCTTGGAGATGTTCAAGGTGAGGCTCAACAGGGCTCTGGGCAGCCTGATCTAGTTGAGGATGTCCCTGCTGACTGCAGTGGGGGTTGGACTTCATGGTTTTTGCAGGTCCCTTACAGCCTGGATCATTTTATGACTTTCTTGCTGTCCGTAATTGAACAGGTGGGATATTACAAACTGGGTTATTTTGAAACTATCCAGGAATTAGTTTAACTAGCCATCACACCAGTGATTTTTCCTTTTTTGATCCATTAATTTTGAAGTTCAGACTCCTCACTTTCTCATTGGCACATAGGTAGTACATATACATAGTGGTTTTCTCTCATGTTAGACCTGTATTCCAAACTTTACATATANGGCTACTACAAGGTCTCCTGGAAGCCTTCTCTTCTCCAGGCTGAAGAGCCCCAACTCCTGTACCCTGTCCTTATAGCAGAGCTGCTCCAGCCCTCTGATCATCTTTGTGGCCCTCTTCTGGACTCGCTCCAACAGTTTTATGTCCTTCTTGTGTTGGGGGCTCCAGAACTGCACACAGTACTCCAGGTGGGGTCTCATGAGAGCAGAGTAAAGATAGATAAAGAAAGATAAAGATAAAGATAGTAAAAATAGACTATATGGATCTTCACCATATAGTCATCTTTTGTCTTTTCTGAGTGCTTTCATCTGAAGTTAAATAGTAAAAAAATATACATTCAAATGTAAACTTTAGTGTCTGCAAGAATTCTCATTCTCTCTGATATCAACCAAAGTCACATGACTTGTATATTTTTGATTTACACTGTCAGAAAACCTTGAATGTCCAAATGCAGTATTCTAGTTACGGATTTCCTACACCACTATAACTGTAATTTTTATGGATCTGTGCTAGTCATTGTGGCTGACAAATACAGAAAAACTTTTTTTTTGTGTGAGTTTTTGCGGGTTTTGTTTTGGTTTTAGTTTTGTTTTTTCTACAAGGGCTGAACAAATTGCAGGGGTGGAAGTTCATTAACAGATGACTTTTAACTAAACCCCGGATGACTGTGCTTTCCATATTCAAAACTGTTTTTCCTTGAAAATGTTGGTGATGCTCTCTTCTCAGTTTAGTGCCATCTTATTAACTGACCTAATTTGAACAGCTTCTTGAGACAGAAATGAGTAGTTGAGTAAAGGTATCAGGACCTAACTCTTTAAACATAGCCATACAGAAAGTTTCTTTCCATTCTTCAAATGCAAGAGTCACATTTATTGTCCTATAACAACACCAACAATAAAGAGAAACTGGAACGGTAAAGATTTATTATATTCACAGATCTCATGAATCAATGAGAGCATGAACAAGGTCACTCGGCAGAGTCAAAGTAAAGATATTTGCTGGGGTCTCATAATTTGATTGTGGTCCATTGTTACGGTTGTGTGGCCTATTAAGTGTAGTGGTTGGATTTATTCACAGTTTAGATTTTCAGCTTAAATTCTAACCTGAATCAAAGGGATAGTTTTGTAAAAATACTTCCTGTAGTTTGCTTTGCTTAACTTTATAGGCTGTTTTTGTAGTGTAATGTTAAAAACTTGAGTCTTTTCTGCCAGTGAAGACCACAAAGTCAGTGAGTCCCATTGTTATTTTAAAACATGACAAGCTGCCCTTAAGACCTTATGGATCCTTCCTTCAGAAGTCAAGCTGATGATGGATAAGAAGCCATCAGAGCTGTGTGTATCTTAACTGCAGGAGTTCAATTAAGAAGCCAAGAGTGTCTCTGGTATACCAGTGCAAATGGAAGTGCTTGCTTTGATAATGTCTCTGTAGCTGCTCAGTGCAGGTAGTTGGCTTCCCCCAACTCATTTCTGATTGCATGAGGTTAGCACAGAGGAATATCTGAAAGAACTGAGTTCCATCAATGCTCAGTGAGTGCTAGAGAAAAGTGCAGTGGGGAAATGCTATGAAAATCCTTGTGTCTGCGTGAGGATTTGATGGAAAATGGTTAGCTGTAAGATCTGTCCTCTAATAGCCACAATCCTGAAAAGTCTGCTGCCTTCCTTTCCCCAAGAGAAATGATGTCCTGTTGCCTATGCTGTGCAGAGAAATTTTCCTTGTCCAGCATTGGTTTCCTCAAAGTTTGTTCAGCAGTTTTTCTGCTCTCACATTCCTCTTACTTTTCACAACGGTTTGGCAGCATGATGGAAAATTTCCATTTGCTCCCATCCTATCCCACATTTATAATTATAGTCTATTTCTGGACACTGAGATACCAAAATACAGAAGCATTGTTGAAGGCATGGCCTTTGTCAAATAACTTTAAAATGTTTCTTCTTCAGTCTTTTCACTCTTGAAAGAACATTCACAAATTCCTGATGAGTATGGTGTCAAAGGTTAAGTAAGATGAAAAATAGAGCATTAGGGTCACATGACAATTTTTTCTTAACTTGAAAGCTACTGTAAGGCATCAGCAAAATACAGCTATGAGTTGCCAGACTGGTTGTCTTGCTTTATATTCTTTCTTCGTGCATATTAATGGAGAAAGTCTTATCTAGTCAGATCAAAGTTTCAGTAAGAAAAACATATCATTTTAAAGTTAATTACTGTCTTTAGCTTAAGTAATTAATTGACATAATCACACATGCTTTTATAAACTAAAAAAATGAACAGCTACATTATTTGGTGTGAGTTTTTAAAATTAAATTGAAGAGTGTAATTGTTAAGTTAAATTGAAATGTCTTTTTATTATGAAAGAATTTCACAAATACACTTTTGTCCAGAAGTTAAATAGAAAATGCAGGACAAACAAACAACTGATCTTCATTTGTACTAGAAGTTAAAAAAGATTATTTCATTGCTAAAACCCCCCTTTTTCCCCCCCTTAAAATCCATCTCAAAGTCCTCAGAAATTGAGCTACATTTGTCTGTGTTGTGACTGTGTTTCTTATCTTAAAATGGAATTAGACTTTTGGGTACTTACAGAACATTTTAATAATTTAAAAGTTCATAATTAGATGCTTATTTTCTGGTACAGTGTCTGAAAAGAACATGAAGTCCATAACTCACTTTCAGAGAGGTGTTGTGTTCAGGACTAATGATAAATTATGCGATCCCATCAGGTTGAGGAATTTTACCTCAAAAGCTATTAAAAATGCTGTAACAAATTAACATCCACCATAAATGGCAAACTCTACTGAAGTCTACCAAGTTCCATCCAGTGTACAAGGACCTTATTCAAGCATATTCTTTTGTAGCAGAGATTTAAACATTTATTAAATTCAGAGTGAATTTTCATTAAAGGTTTCTAATAATAACCACTTCTTAGTTGCAAAAATCCGTAAAATTTCAACACATTCTAATTCCTCACAGACCTTGGTGCTACATTTCTTTATTATTTTAGTATTCAGATTTGAGTCCAAATATGTTTGATAAAGGAATGTCTTGGATTTGACTAATATATCTTTTCCTGACAGTCACTCTTAGTTTGAAGAAAACATCAGTTAGAGCATTTCCTTTTGAGTATTTCACTGTTTTTTCATGTAATTTCCGATATGAACTTGCCTAACATCAGCTTGTGGTTAGTGGTTCTTGCCATACTCTGTGACAGCTGAAAGACTCTCACATTCAACATCTCCCACAAATTTCACAAACTTCAGTTTGGTGACAAGAACATAACTGAGTTTCTTTAAAATTTTTTTGAAACACCTTTTTCTTGGTCTTCAATTACTTCCACAGTTATTTTCTACATCCTTTCAAACTTTTCAAAGATTTTAGGGAGAAATATTTTAGGATTCCATTACTGATCTCTCATAAGCCATACATAAAAGCAGAATAAAGCCAGGCTTCTGGTCCGTACTTCCTTTGTGCCATTTTTCCTTTCTTGCTGTACCATCAGCTGAACACTCCTGCTCAGTTGCTGGTTTATTATGACCCAAAATTTTTTACACTTTTTGCTTCCTGGGTTTTCTCCATTCGGTTTTCTCCACTGCTGTATCTGGTATTTCTTCCTCAACCATATGTAGGTATGTACTTGCCTGACAGGTAACATTTTCTTTTAATAGGATAACTACTCTAAAAAGATTTTTGTTATTTTTAGTTAGTTTTATTTTGTTATTAGTCCCAAATCACTGATGGAATTATTGAGTAGTAAAAGACTGAAGAGCCCCTCTTCTGATGCCGAGCCCTTGCTGATTACTTTCTTATGCATGTTCACTAGCAAATTCTTAATCCAATTAAAACATGCTTTATTGATATTGTGTAGTGCTATATTTTTAATTAGAATATTGAATGACACTAAGTCAAAAGGCACACAAAAGCTGAAATATATTATACCTACATCGCTACCTTTGACAATCTAACTAGAAATCTCATCAAAGAGCAGAAGCAGATTTGTTTGGCAAGGCTTATTTTGCACAGAACTATGTTGACTAGCATTAATTATATTCCTATCTTTTAATAATTTATTAATTGAATCTCTTTTCAGTTTTCCTATTATTTCTTCCAGGACTGGTGTTGAACTAAGCAGCCTGGGAGTACATGTGTCACCTACTTGTCCTTACCAGAATACCAATATAAGATCACAGAATCACAGAACATTAGGGACTGGAAGGGACCTCAAAAGATCATCCAGTCCCCCTGCCTGTTTGTTTTGTTTTGTTTTTTACAGTCCAGTTT
>VWYK01014466.1:0-13086 GCA_013399775.1 Semnornis frantzii | reverse complement strand
GCTCCAAGAGAGGTGAGCGGCGACGAGATCGAGGCCGCAGATCGGATGGAAAAGGGCGCGGGTTGCTCGGGGGTTGCATCGGAGATGTCGCTGGGGCCAGAATGGGGCCTGTGCCGCCGCTCACCGGCTGAAGCGAAGGGCTGTTGCTCCGTTCTTTCGCGGTGGAGCAGCTTCCGCCGCGTCCCCCTCCCGTTCTGCCGGTCCGCGATCGTTCTGCACCGGGGGGACCGGGCAGGGTGGCAGGGATGGATGGCCCAGGTCCGAACCTCCAGCTTCCGCCCTTGCCCTTCCTGGGATTCACGTGGAGGAGAAGCTTGCGTGGCCGGGCCTAGGAGCTGGAGATACCCAGGATGGAGCCTGTCCAGAGAGGGCAACGAAGCTGGTCTGGAGAACGGGGCTGGGGAGGAGCAGCTGAGGGGCCTGGAGTTGTCCAGCCTGCAGGGGAGAGCTCATTGCGCTCTACAACTCCCTGCAAGGGGGCTGGATCCCGGTGGGGGTTTGCCTCTTCCAAGGAGCAAGAGACGGGACCAGAGAAGACGACATCGAGTTGCACCAGGGAAGGTTTAGATTGGATATTAAAAAAAAAAATCCAAACATTCTTCCCCAAAAGTGTTGTCAAGCCCTGGATCAGGCTGCCCAAAGCAGTGGTGGAGCTCCCATCCCTGCAGGGGTGTCAAAGGTGTGTGGATGTGGTGCTGAGGGCGGTGGTTTGGTGGTGTCCTGGCAGTGCTGGGTTAAGGGTCAGACTCCATGATTTTAAAGGTTTCTTCCAATCAAAGCAACTCTGTGTGTCTGTGAAGGGTCCCTGTAAGGGTTGGGTTGAGGTGAGCGACATTCAGGTCATCTTCCCAGGACAGGTCTCAGCATCTCGTAGGTCTCCTGGAGCTGCAAAGCTGTGGGAGGCATGGGCAGAACCGAGATGTCCTATATCTGCTGCTGGTGAAGTCATTACTCTCGTGTTCTGACCTGTTTTATCAGCACTGGTCTAAGGCTTTTGTACTTAGTGCAGATGGAGCATCTAAGCTGATGGTCGCTGTGAGTAGAGAAGCAAGGAGAATCTTGGCAGAAAGGGGAGCAGGAGTTTGGAGACAGCCATTCCCCACCCCCAGTAAAGAACACCATAGCAAACCTGTCTGCTGATAAACAACAGTGTGTGGGCAGCTAAGGTAGAGGAAGCTTTTGTGCAAGTAGCGTTTTAAAGCATAGCAAAACATGCTTGAAAGAGGGGGAAAACCACAGACTTCTGGAGCCCTTCTGCAGCCCTTCACACTGCAGTGGAGAAAGGAAGTGCTGTCAGCAGAGGTTGAAGGTTTTCTGCTTCTGACTTCTTTGGATTTGGGCTTAACATGCACAGAGCTGCAGTGAGGGGAGGGAGTGTGCAGGCAGCCCTGGAGTGATACCTGTTGCTCACCTTAGAGCAGAGCAGTCATAGAGAGAACACTGTTCATTAAGGGATGAACCACACAGGATTAGTCTACCTGTCACATGATGAATTAAGAGAGGGATTTTAAATAAGCATGGAAGAGTTTAGAGATGATATTGCAGTGTTCAGAGAGGTGGTGTTGGCTTCTTTGCTGGGTTCTTCTAAATCCTTCTTTTTCCATTTGGGCTTGGGCTGGAGGTGCTCTGACCATCAACAGGCAGTATGAAGCCTGCTAAAGCATGATGATGCATGAAGAAAGTGCATCCTCTGTAATTTTGAACAGTAACCATGGCTCTGTTAGTGTTTTAAAAACCACTTTAAAGATTGGTCATGCTTTAAAAGCAAGAAAATCAGGAAACTGAATCTCTTGCTGAACCAAAAAGAATTCTGTGGGGTTTTTTTGTTTCACTCCCAAGTAAAATCTCAGCTCTTTGTATGAGAAGGTTTCTGCTTTGTGTCATTGCACTGGGGACTCTGTTTACTGTTATCTGAGGGGGCGAAGCAATATGAGTAATGTGCTAGGCACTCTGCTAAGATGTAACCTCTTAAATTGCTGTGTTAGTTTCAGCAACTCCTAGTTAGAATCCCTTGGACAACAGCAGAAATTATGGTGTGAAGCTGATGCTGTTTCCATAGGCACAGCTGCAGAAGGAGGTAATGGATGATTGCTCCTGGGGGAATAAAAGCTGGGATCAGAGTCTTCACCACAGCCAGCAGAGCCTTCCACAGCTGGGATGTGAAAATGGCACAGGTTTGAGATGGCTGTGAGGTGTGGAAACCTCAAATCTGAGGCAGTTGTTGGTGCTGTGGTAGTATTCACTTTCACAGCAGTTCATAGCAGCAGATGTGGCTTCTTGCCAAGGCATTGCTCATAGCTCTGAAACCACTGAGGTTGACAGCACATCTGCAAATCTGTGAGCTGAAGGCAATGCCTGCATCTGAAAGGAATCATCTGCTTTTGGGTTTCCACTCCAGAAAGTATTGACAGTAACCTTTAGCAGCAGCTTAAGTCTGAAGTAGTCCTAGCTGCAGTTCTGGTCCATGTTTTCAGACTCATTGAAGTGTCAGGACGTGGAACTAAGCACTTCTCAGCAACACCTTTCAGTTTCAAGAGCCATCTGCTGGAAGCTGTGAAATGAGCCCTAATAAAACCCTAAATCTTTGTACTGAAGCTTTGTGCTGCTACTGATGGCTGCTTCTCTGCAAGTGACATGCACAGAGCTGGGTGGTGGTGGCAGTGATTTCATTGGGAGAGCAAAAGCAAAAATAAAACTGGGTCAAAATGTGACAGTTTGGGGATACTTGGAGAGGCAAATATGGCTTTTATTATCTTTGATGGAAATTTTGGCTTCTTGTCACTAGCCTACAGAATCCATCATGAAAACTGACTTCTCTGAAGGAAGAAAATCAGTTTTAAACAGCCAGATGAAGTAAGAGATGCTTTAAAGCTTTGTTAGCTGAGGAGCAGTTGTGGTACAGGAGCAAGTGCATGTCACCTGGCCAGGAGTGAACTCCTCCAGATTTAATGAGGCAGGAAATTTGGAACTGTCTCAGGCATTAGCAGGTGGTGCAGGAGAATCCTTCCAGCAAGAGTGAGATCAGCAGCCCAGCTCCTTCTGAAATGCAGATGGCTTGTTTTGTAAGCAGGGCTTGATTCTGGAAGGAGGAGTGAAGGTGGGATGACATCTGTTGCTGTGCTGCAGGGGTGCCTTTGGTCTTACAGCAAGCAAGGACCTACTGAAACACAGTTTGCACTGTCAGCACACAGATTGAAGTCCAAGAACTCCACTGTTGCTTTGAGAAATTCTCTTTAATTTCCAGAATGATTGAGATTATCTTCTGACATCCCCTGCTTTCCTCTGCCAGGTCCTAGAAGATGCTTGATCTCACTTTTTCCTGGCTTAACCATGTAGTTCCCTTATATCCAAATGCAAACCTTCTAACTCCTTTTACTCATCTTTTGGACCTTCTGAGCTTCCTTAATCCAATCCTTCCACTCATTTCTGGCTTTTCAGCTCTCTTTGAATTTTAGGGTGTTCCATGCTTTGAAGCTGACCTGGTGTCTTTACCCAAATGCAGAGGTGCTCCAGCCCTTGGATCATCTTTCTTTGGAGTGGTCTGCTCAGATCTACCTCTGGTGTTTACTGCACTCATCCAGATCCTCCTGAACTCAGCACCTTGCTCAGCACTTTGATTTGCCTCTTCAAACTCCACATTAGAATGAAACTCAACAGTAGAATGTTTTCTTGCACCATCTTTGCTATCCAGCTGTTGCAGACCAGTGTGAACTACTTTGTTCTCACTGCTGGAATCTTTCTGTACTGTTTTAGGAATGTTGCAATGATTTCTTCACCAGGCCTATCCTCATTGCCTAATTGAGTTGCTTGCAACTAGTTGAAGACCTTGACTTTTCACCATGGGTGCCAGATATTTCTGTTTTTTATTGGCACTGACTGCTCAAAACATGGCTCTGCATTTGTAGCAAGATGGATTTGACCAGGAAAGTTGATTATGACTTGACTTTGATCCAAGAGATCTGAATTTTAATGGAATTTGTGTACCTGCTGCCAGGTGTACCTGTATCCATCACAGAAAGAACACAGAGCTGTTGGAGCAAGCCCAGAGGAGGGCCACAAAGATGATCCAAGGGCTGGGGCAGCTCTGCTGTGAGCACAGGCTGAGGGAGCTGGGGGTGTGCAGCTTGGGGACCTTATTGCTGCCTACCAGTAGCTGAAGGGATCCTGCAGGAAAGCTGCAGAGGGACTTATGCTGAGGGTGTCTCACCTCAGGGCAAGGGGAGTGGTTTGAAGGTGAGGGACAGGAGGTTTAAGCTGAATCTTAGGAAGAAGTTCCTCAGTATGAGGGTGGTGAGACTCTGCAATAGGCTCTCCAGGGAGGTTGCAGCAGATGATCTCTGAGATTCCTTCCAGCCTAAGCCATGCTATGAAACAGCTAATTCTGATTTCCCAGTTCTGTTTCAGAGAATGAATGGCCCATGGCAGTGATGCCCACGGTGCAAGTGTCAGAATGACAACTCTCTGTGTGTCTTTCTTCCCTAAATGTTGAGGAAATCCTATGATGGGCTGATAAAAATAGCAAACCCAGCACAACCCAGCCTCTTGTGTGGGTCATCTGTCTGCTTTGTGGTTTCCTTGCAGGAACTCTGAGGAGAGGAACTTGGGGGTGCTGGTGGAGGAGAATCTTAACATGAGCCAGCAGTGTGCCCTGGCAGCCCAGAGAGCAACCAGAGCCTGGGCTGCAGCAGGAGCAGTGTGGGCAGCAGGGTGAGGGCAGTGATCCTGCCCCTCTGCTCTGCTCTGCTGAGACCCCACCTGGAGTACTGCATCCAGTGCTGGAGCCCCTGGGACAAGAGGGATGTGGAGGTGCTGGAAGGTGTCCAGAGAAGGGCCACGAGGATGAGCAGAGGACTGGAGCTGCTCTGCTGTGAGCAGAGACTGAGGCAGTTGGGGCTGTACAGGCTGGAGAGGAGAAGGCTCCCAGGTGACCTTCTTGTGGCCTTGCAGTGTCTGAAGGGGGCTACAAGAAAGCTGGGGAGGGACTTGTGAGGCTGTCAGGTAGTGACAGGACTGAGGGGAATGGAACCAAGCTGGAAATGAGGAGATTCAGCCTGGAGGTTAGGAAGAAGTTGTTGAGCATGAGGGTGGTGAGAGCCTGGCAGGGGTTGCCCAGGGAGGTGGTGGAAGCCTCATCCCTGGAGGTGTTTAAGGCCAGGCTGGATGAGGCTGTGGGCAGCCTGAGCTGGTGTGAGGTGTCCCTGGGCATGGCAGGGGGGTTGGAGCTGGATGAGCCTTGTGGTGCCTTCCAGCTCTGACTGATTCTATGGCTCTGTGATTTCCATGGCTCTGTGATTTCCATGGTTCTATCATTTCTATGGTTCTATCATTTTTATGGTTCTATGACACTTTAACATCTTGGTCTCTCTCAGCAGGACTAAGGCAAGGATCATGCCCTGGTACTGGGTACTGGTGAGGTGCTTCAGAGGTGGAGGAGCCTTGCACATGACATCTGCAAGGATGTCTGTGTTCATACACTTCATGAGCATTTCATTCAGGGTTTTAGAGGTCCACAAGAAGTAACCTTTTGAACAGCCTGTTGAGGGCAGAGCTTGTGTGAAATGCCAGCCTGAGCACCTGAAGTATCAGTAATCATCTCAGCAAGTTGTCATGTGGTGGATTCACCATCCCTGGAGGTGTTTACAAGACACAGAGATGTGGTGCTGAGGGACATGACTAAGCACCAGGCTTGGTTGGATTTGATAATCTTAAAGGGCTTTTCCAACCAAAACCCATCTGTGTTCTGCCAGCCTTCTGGCTATTGCTCTGAGAACACACAAGAAAATTCCCCAGGCAGGTGGTAGCTACCCCAGGTTGAGACTAAAGGGAGGTTTATCCCACTGAGGGGTTAAGGAGTCGATGTATTTTCAGAGGTCAGTGCTCTAGGTCTGCCCTTTAGTCTGAGGTTGCTCTTCAGCCTTCCCTTTCTCTGTAGCAGAGTCAGTAGCTGTGCAGCTGTAGGTGAACCCCACAGGGAACTGCTGAGCCAGAAGCTGCCTCTTGTCTGCTCCCCAGAGTGGCTCAGTGCCCAGACTGAAGGAAGGTCCTTTGGCTGGAAGGACAGAGGTGACGCAGCGCTTGGGCATGGCATGGATGAGGTCAAAGCCAGAGCTGGGGACACACTGGCACAGGTTGCCCAGGGAGGCTGTGGATGCCTCCTCCCTGGAGATGCTCAAGGCCAGGTTGGATGAGGCCTGGAGCAACCTGGGCTGGTGGGAAGTGTCCCTGCCCGTGGGACTGGCGGAGCTTTAAGGTCTCTTCCAACACAAACGGTTGTGTGATTCTGTGTTCTCTGGTGGAGATGTGGTGTGAACACAGAGGGTGAATGGTTTGGTTGGATGTGTAAGGGCTGTGGTGGAGATTCCCTAGCAGTAGAAGGCATGGGTGTTAAGATGATTTCTGAGTACAGAGTGCATAAAGAGGTAGGGTTTTCATGTTTCATTCAACTGAAACTTCCTTTGCCGCATGGAAAGAATAAAAGTTCCTTTTCAGCTGCACCTTTCTGCACTGCCTCCAAAGGTGCCAGAAGCATTCCTGTGCTAATTCCTGTGTTGACTTCTTCATTGTAGAGAGCTTGAACAGTGGAGTTCTGCTTTGCCCTGAGCGGTTCTTCCCTGCTGGAGATCAGCAAGTGGTAATCTGTGTGATTGCCTGCAGCAGGCTTTTTCCCTAACCGCATCCTAGGGGCTGGCTCTGTGCACAGAGGAGTTGCTGGAGCTGTGCTTTGAAGTGGAAATGATAACTCTTTAAAGACAGTGGAAGTGGAGTCTGCAGATGAGTCTGAACAGGCTGTCCTGTGTGCTTCGGCCCTGTTAGAGCTCCTGGAGTGAAGCTGGTTTAGATCTCCTTCATCTGGAGCTGCAGTGTTGCTGTGCATGTCCTTCGTGTAACAAATGCTACTTCTGAGTTGTCTGTGTGAGGCTTTAATAGCTGTGGGTGTTGTAACTCCTGAGTAGCTGTGTTCTTCTTGCATGGTTTTACTTCCTGAGTTTCTGTTTGCTGCTAATACATTTTTCACTGACTCCACTAATGGTTCTTTTTAGGGTTTGCTTGCCTTGGGTTTTTCTTGGCATCAACTAAGATCTCATCATCTGTAACTGTGCTACTGCTTCCTCCCACAGTAACTGGACAACACAGCTGTGTCTTTTGAAGCAAAGAAGTGGTAAAAAGAGCAATAATTTTGCAAGTGAGATCTCCCAACAACATATTTTAACAACTATTTGTAGGTATAAGACAACTAAAACCTCTCTGGAGCTCTGCAGGAGTCGTGGATCCACTGCTCCTCTCTGAACTAGCACCTCATTAAATTGATTTAGTAGCAGACTTCAAAGTAAGTTTTAGGCATTGAGTAAAGGATTTTATAATGTTTTTTTTCCACACCTCCCCCCACCCATGAGCAGAAAGTTGTGAATAGCAGAGCTGCAGCCACTTGCATGACAACCAGAGTTGTATTTGCTGTATCTGAAACTCCATCCCATGAGGAGTGTTCAGGGCCAGGTTGGATGAGACCTTGAGCAACTTGGTGTAGTGGGAGGTGTCCCTGCCCATGGCAGGGGGTTGGACCTGGGTGATCTTCAGGGTCCCTTCCAACCCAAGCCTCTCTGTGATGAGAAGAACTGAAAGACCTGAAACATCAGCTCTTTTCTTTTTTCTTTTTTTTTGATGTGGCTTAATTAGGACTTGTTGCTAAAACAAATTGATGTGACCCACATTACAGGATAGGAAAGTAGAACAAGGGGAAAAAAAAACCAACCTAAAATTAATGTCAGCAGCTCTGCACAGATGAGGATTTTCAACCTTATGTAAGAGAAACTTTTGTTTAAAGGTCACCACCAATAAAATTTGCATGTTCTGGGCTTAAGTATTTCTTGTATTTCCTCTCCACACTTCACCTTCCCCGAACTTTGCCCTGTCCTAAATGCAATCAAATATTGAATGAGCCCAGAAGTTGTGTAGGAGTTCAAACTGCTCTGTGTAAGAGGTGGTTAAGCAAAAGAGCAGCAGCACAGTTTAAGTCACTGTGGCCAGGAAGGCTCAATGGTCTTCTGGGGGCTCTTGAGGAGAGTCTGAGCAGCAGGTAGAGAGAGGTTCTTCTTCCCCTCTACTCTGCCCCAGTGAGGCCACATCTGGAGTACTGGGTCCTGGGCTGGGTTCCCCAGTTCAAGAATAACAATAAACTACTGAAGAGAATCCAGTGGAGGCTACAAAGCTGCTGAGGGGGCCTGGGGCATCTCTGTGAGGAGGGAAGGCTGAGAGCCTTGGTGCTGTAGAGCCTGCAAAAGAGCAGCCCCAGAGGGGATCTGAGCAATGCTCAGCAAGAGCTAAAGGCTGGGGGGCAAGAGGCTGGCACCAAACTCGTGTCAGTGCTGAGAGGTCAAGGAGCAATGAGCACAAACTGCAACCCAGGAGGTTCCATCTGAACAGGAGGAGAAATTTGTGTGGTGTGAGGCTGCTGGAGCCCTGGAGCAGAGAGGCTGTGGAGTCTCCTCTGCAGGGAGTCCCACCCCCCCTGGCCACTGTGATTCTGAGCAAGCTGCTGTGGGTGCCCTGCTTTAGCAGAGTGGGTTTGGACTGGATGATCTCCAGACCTCCCTTCCAACCCCTACCATGCTGGGGTATGCACAGTTCAAACCATTCTTCCTTTTGGTGCAGCTGACACAGATCTGTTGATCCTGTAGCAGGAAACAAACTCAGATTTGTAGTCTGAGTGAACTCTGAACTACTCCCCATGGTGTTTAAGCCAAACAAGCTTGCAGGAGGCAAATTGTACCTCCAGTTTTCTGGACAGCTAATTCTGTTTTGTGTTTGGGTACACATAAACCCAAAGCTTTTTAGTCAGAAAATTGCCTCAAGTGCTTGGGGCAAACATCAGCAGGTAGGAAGCTCTGCTTTGCTGGAGCCATCTGTCAACAGACAACTCAAAATATTTTTGTTCTGCCTTTGCAGGATGTATTTTTTTTTTCTCCTCCCCTCTCAAATGTTTGTTAACTCTCTGCCTGTTATTTTGCACTCTGTAAGTTTGTGGAGAAAAGGTTTACAAGGGAGGAATGCAGAGAGGATATGGTGGATGCTTTAAATACTGCTTTAAATCCATTCTTCTCGCTGGTCAGCATTCATCACAGGGCTTTCAGGTTCCCAGCAATGCTGTTCTTGGTTATTTAAGCTGTGTGCACATCTGGGGATGGTTTTGCTTTTTTTCCCTTGTAATAAATCTGAATGGAAAAACTCCTCACAGGAATGTTCATGCTAACAAGCAAAAGGCAAAACCCTGCTCGGGTGACACTGGACTGGCTTTTGAAAGTGCTCATCCTTCTGGCCCAGCTAGAAGAGAGGAGCAGGTGCAGCTGCAGGGTTTTCTGTGCACATTTGTCTCTGTGTTCAGTGTTTAGCTCCTCTGGCCTCAGCAGCCACCATGAGCTAAAGAGCACTCCAGAGGAGAGCTGTTCACAGCAGCAGCTCTCCTGGTGGCAAACAGCTGCTCTCTCCAAAGCACACTGAGCCAGCACTGGGAGCAGCACTCACTCTTGTGCTGTGCTTAGAGAAGATGCCTTTGCCATCTTGCCAAGCTGAGCAACCTCCCAGGACAGAGATTCTCATTAAGTTGCTTTCTGCCCTTAATTTGTGAACTGCTTTCCTCCCAGAGATAAAAACTGCTGGCTTCTTCCTTTGTTTTTTGCTTGTGTTGTTTTTGAATAAAACCCAACAGAGCAGTCATTTGTGTGATGCTGCTTTGAAGAGTGGATTGCTCCTCAGGAAATGTTCTCATTTTTGTTGTGTCTGTCAATGGTCAGGGCTGGGCTGACCACCAGAGCAGTGCCAGTGGCTCTCTGGGAACCCTTCTGCTTTCCCAAAGGGAAGAAGGGAGAGAAACAGATGGAGTGGGAAAGAAACTAAGCCAGCTGGGATGGAAAGAAGAACAATGCCATGGAATAGAGANCTCTGCCTTGCTGCCCCCCAAGGTGTGGCACAAGCTGTGGCAGTGCCCTTGGTGTGCAGAGCAGCAGGTCTGAGGCAGAGGCTTTGTGCAGCACAGCCCTTGGCAGGAACTGTCCCCATCAGCTTCTCCCTGCTAGCAGCAGCCCCTGGCTGAGCAAAGCTGCCCTGAGCTTGAGAGAGCTGGGAAGGGACAGCAGTGAGCAGAACACACTCCTGGTGTAGCTCTCTAGGGGAGCAGGCTTTGCTTTGGCAAAATGACTGCTAAGCCTCCTTGTTAGGTTAGGAGCAAACGTGAGGTGTTCCAGGAGAACAGTTCTGATCTGCAGATTCTTTGGCAAGAATGTGTGCAGCTGCTTTCAAGTAGCTCTTTTAGAAGAGCTCCAAGCTCCAGTTTAGAAATTAGCTGCTGAGTTTTCTTCTTAAAATAGCTGCACAGCAGCAGCCTGTGCAGGCTCCCCAGGAAGCCTGGCTGAGGAATGCCAGCATGGAGGACCTTTCCTGGGTGAGAGCCAAGCTGCCAAATGCATGCAGGCAAGCCCTGTGTCCAGACTTGTGTTCCAGCTTGTGCTGGTGGATTTACTGTCCTTAGAGCTCAGGCAGTGGAGCATAAATGCAGCAGGAACACTCCGGCGCTGCGCGCTCCGTTTGGTTCGCTTCTGCCTGTGGAGGATTAAGGGGAGGGGAGAGGCTCAGCTACCCAGGATGCTGTGTGAGCAGTGAGTGAATTTGATTGTCGTCAGAACTAGGTTGCCATATGAGTTCTCAAAAGCATTTGGCTCCTGAGGATAGCTGCTCTAAAAATAGATTTGGAAGAGAAGTTGCTCCAGGGTCCAGTCTCGGGTTCCAGCTGAGCTGCCTTTAGGAAACTTGTTTGCTCCCACTGCAGGACTGCAGCAAGGATAAATCGTTTGTTGCTCTGCCTTCAGCCTTCCTCTTTGGACATCTCAGCCCTCTCTCTCTCTGGAAGTCGAGCACTAATGTTATGGCTGACGACACAGGTACTTTCCTAACCTCCTGGGGGACAGAAGGGAAGTGCATGGTGGCAGATACTGGCTGGGTCTGATTTTGCAGCCAGCCAAGCAAGTGGCTCGGTGTGGTTTGTTGGTGTTTCTTAGCCAGATTGCTGTTCCAGGCTGCCTCTGCCTGATTAAATGTTCTCTGGAGTGGAGCTTTTTCCATGTTTGTGTTCAGTTGTAACTTAGGATTTAGGCTGAGGAGAGCAGCCCTTAGCATATGAGATGTTTTGTCTTTAATAGTGGACTTTACTGTGATTCTGGGGGCATGGAAAATCACCAGTGATTCTAGGGGCATGTAAAATTACCAGTAGCCCTTGCTATAAGCTAAAGGGAAACGATTTTGTTCTCTTTTTTCTCTTTAACGAGGGGCGGGTGAGGCGTGGGGCGTTTAAGGATTCACCGCCCAGCACGGAGCCTGCTCTAAGGCTCTCTGATGTCTGCAGAAAGACATCTGGCCGTGGAAGCAGAGGCTTACCAGATATGGCAAGCGACCTACTTCTGCAGCCTGTGCAGGCAAAGGGCTGGAGTTGGGAATTAACTCTTGGGATGAGCTGGGAGGCAGCCGCAGCCCTCGCAGGGCCTGCCCTGACCCCGTGCGCAGGGTGAGCTGCGCAGCCTGCAGCTGCTGGTACACAACTGCCATCCGTGCCCTGCCTGCCAGCCTTGGCTTCTTAGCAGAACTTGTCAAGGGTCCTGCAAGTTTTCCTGTAAGATGGGAAGCTAAGGAATAAAAACAGTTCACTCTGTGTGTGTGCTGAGTGGTGGTTTTGTAGCAGAATCTGATTGTTTGACCTTAGAAAGAAGTTCTTCACCAGGAGGGTGGTGAGAGACTGGACCAGGAACAGGTTGCTCATGAAGGTGGTGGAAGTCTCAGCCCTGAAATTTTTTAAGGCCAGGTTGGATGTGGCTCTGGGCAGCCTGATTTAGTGTGAGGTGTTCCTGCCTGTGGCAGGGGGAGTGGAACTGGATGATCCCTCAGGGCCCTTCTAATCTAAACCATTCTATGAATCTGTGATTCCTTTACTTGTATCTCCCATGGGATTAAAGTCTGAAGGTATTCAGCTCATAGACAGCCCCTCTGTCTTTCAGAGCAACAGGCTCACAGGATGTCAGGGGTTAGAAGGGACCCAAAGAGCTCATCCAGTCCAAACCCTTGCCAGAGCAGGACCAGACAATCCAGCTCAGGGCACACAGAACACATCCAGACAGGCCTGCAAAGGCTCCAGAGAAGGAGACTCCACAGCCTCCCTGGGCAGCCTGTGCCAGGGCTCAGGGACCCTTCCAGTCATGAAATTCCCCCTCTGTGTTGAGCTGGAACCTCCTGTGCTAGCAGGGGAGACACTTTGTTGGCAGAGTGTCTGAACTTGGGCTCAGAACCTGTCAGTGGTTTAGATTTTTGAGCCTTCTCAGGCTGTTTGAATTTTCATGTGGGTTCTATCAGCTCATCCCAAACCAGCTTTGGAACTCCTCTTGCAGGCTGCTGCTGCTGGTCCTGTTGCCCTCTGGTGGCACTTTGAGCGCTGCTGGCACCAATGCAAAGCATCTCAAAAATGTTAAGCTCTGTGTAAACAGAGAGGGGAGGGCAGGAGGGGGAGGGATTTCCAGCTGAGCTGTTAGGGTGAATGACATGAGGGATTTGGGAGCTGGGTCAGTTACGGAGCTTTTACTCACTCAGCTTCCCACCCTGGTTCGCAGTGACATGGAGAGCAAGTGACAGTGGTGGAGCTGCTGGGGGGAGTTCAGAGGAGGGTCACAACGATGATGGAGCAGCTCTGCTGTGAGGACAGGCTGAGGCAGCTGGAGAAGACTCCAGGGGGACCTTAGAGTTGCCTTCAAGTACCTGAAGGGATCCTGCAGGAAGGCTGCAGAGAGACTTTTCCTCAGGGTGTCTAGAGACAGGCCAAGGGGGAATGGTTTGAAGCTGAGGGTGAGCAGGGTAAGACTGGAGCAGAGGAAGAAGATCTTCAGTACAGGGGTGGTGAGACTGGCACAGGCTGCCCAGGGAGGCTGTGGCTGCCTCCTGCCTGGGGGTGTTGCAGGCCAGGTTGGATGAGTCCTTGAGCAGCTGAGTCTAGTTCAGAGGTGTCCCTGCCCATGGTGTGGTGGTTGGAGTGAGATGACCTCTGAGGTGCCTTCC
>VWYK01014464.1:1466-33980 GCA_013399775.1 Semnornis frantzii | reverse complement strand
CTCACATTAATTAATTACCCCTTACCCCATAACAGCAATATAATTGGAACAACAGAAATTAGTACTTATTAGTTAAACAAGATCAAATTAATTCATTAATATTCTCTATATGCTATGAAAATGGGCTCTGAGCTCTGCTAATGAGACTATATTGGTAAACCTCACATACCACACAAAGATGCCGAGTGTGATGTTCATAGAAACCTGGGAGCTGATCTTAGGACACTATGAGGTCACAAAACCAATAAAAGCGCTTCAACACAGAGTCAGCATCTGACAGGCTTGTGCCCAGCTTACCTGTTTCAAGCTAATTTAAAATTTCTGTGATTATGACATATGTTCATAATCCAAGCACTGCAAATGTGCTTCCTGCCAAAGCAGGCAGACACTGCTTTCATGCCCAGCATCAGAAGATCAGACTGTACCAGAGCATAGGAGGCAAACCCCAGGACACCATCCCCAGGTAGCTCAATTTCCTCATAATGCTGTTATACCAAAACTGAGCACATTAAGAAGACATTAGCACAGAATGTGTGCCATAGTCCTTTCCATATTAGGATCTTAACTATTTGTCAGTTAAAGAAACATTTGATGTCTTATGGACTCAAAGTAGGTTCCTTAAAAATAAAACACAACACCACTAAACCAGAAAATGAAAGTTGCAGATAAAACTTTTCACCTTCTTTAATACTAATTTTCATCTATCCTGTAAAAGTTAGCTAACCATTGTAGTACAGTATGCATAGAATGACAGAGTATAGTGCTGAAGACACAGAGAGCTCTCATCAGAGCTCATGCTGCCCTAAACAGATCTATAGTATTTGTAGTCCTCCCTCTAGAGTAGTTTTTACATTTTGTATTTGACCATAGTTTGGATTTTTTTCCCCCCTGGATTCTTTTGAGTAGAATGCAAAATTGAATCAGTAGTACAAATTATAAGAAGCTAATTATATTTCAAAAAACTTTTCTTCACAATTTAAGACAGAATAACAGAAGGACTTCTGTGAGGAGAGGCTGAGGGACCTGGGGCTTTTTGGTTTGGTGACTTAGAGGGGATCTAATCAATGTTTATAAATATCTGAGGGCTGGAGGTCAAGAGAGAGGGGACAAACTCTTCTCAGTTGTGCCCTGTGATAGAACAAGGGGCAATGAGTATAAACCACAGCACAGGAAGTTCCACATGAGGAAGAACTTCTTTACTGTAAGGGTCCCAGAGCACTGGAACAGGCTCCCCAGAGTTGTGGAGTCTCCTTCTCTGGAGACTTTCAGGGCCTGTCTGGATGCATTCCTATGTGACCTGCACTAGGTTATATGATCCTGCTCTGGCAGACTCAATCTCCAGAGGTCCCTTCCAACCCCTAACCTCCTGTGGTCCTGTGTGAACAGAATAAGTTGTGCTTGTATTGTGCTGGTATTCACAGGCACATCAGAAGCCAAAATAAACCACCTGGATGAATTTGTGTATTTATGCTATTGATAAACCAAGATGCCTTCTAAAATTACAACCTATGCAATCCCACAGCTTCTACCATACTGGTTTGTGAGTGCTTTCTAAAGCAGTTTTACATACAGAGAGATGAGAAAGTGCAGTCTTCGTTTCTTAGATGGAAACCTGCAGAACAAAGAGCCTCTTTCTGAGAGTGGGAGGATGAGGCCAAGCTGGTATCCCCTTTTAAAATATATATAACTTTAGGGCAGTCACCTGAAGACATTCAAAACTATAGCATGTGTGACTTGGCCCAGGAGCCATAGCAGTACAGTATGTGTATTTTCTTGACCCCTTAGCCTACAAATTGTCCTTATGAGGTAAGTCTAAAACACACTGTGTCAGCATTTCTTAACTCTGGTACATCAAGGGAGTGGTTCAACACCACGTTCTCAAATGATAAAGCTACTACCATGTTTATGATCCTAGGTGATGGTATCTGTAGCCAAAACAAACAGGATTCTTATCTGCACTTATACTAAAACTGCTAAGAAGAAATCCTCGTGGCTAAGGAGGTTGAAATCACAATGATTGATTCATCATAATCCTTCTTCATTAGTTTCTTCATGAATTCTTCATGCGAAATAGGTTCTGGACATGAGGAAATTCACACTGCTTAACTTTAAGCACTACTAGGCTGTTCTGTAATTGATCTTTTTGGCTGCAGCTGAAACTGATGGGGACTTTTCAAACTTCAACACCTTCCTATCTTTGAGAGCACCCAGACAAACAGCATCTTTACAGATCTTATACATGCAGGACTGCTTGGAGCAGGGTGGTCTTTCTCCCAAGTGCTCCAACCAGATGCAGTAAGAAGCATCAGTATCACTATTTACTGTCAGTACATTGATTTCCCCAGTGTTGCTGTTACCTAGACATACAAAAGCATAACTTTGCTGATAGTTACCATTTCAGTTCCAACAGTATGGATGTAGTGGATTCCTGTTGTGACCTTGCCATTTGCTTTCAGCTGTGGAAATTTATTTAAAGCCAATTAACGTTCTCAACGTTTGCAAATGGAGGTCACTTCAAAAACTTAAATTGATGTGCAACCTGAAACACAAGGACCTGATGTCGTTGTAGTAACCTTCCAGTATCTGAAGGGAGCCTACAGGAGGCCTTGAGAGGGACTGTTTACAAGGTTTTGTAATGACGGGATGAGGAATAATGGGTTTAAACTGGCAGAGGGGAGATTTGAACTAGATGTTAGGAGGAAGTTCTTTACAGTGAGAGTGGTGAGGCACTGGCACAGGTTGCCCAGGGAGGTTGTGGCTGCTCCCTCCCTGGAGGTGTTCAAGGCCAAGTTGGATGAGGCCTTGAGTGACCTGTTCTAGTAGGAGGTGTCCCTGCCTATGGCAGGGGGTTGGAACTAGATGATCTTTGAGGTCCCTTCCAACCTAAACCATTCTATGATTCTATATCAGTATTCAGGCACTTTGCATTCCAAGACTTGACCAGAATTGACTCATCAAGGCACACAGACTCTCAAGTCTCTCCCAGAAATCTGAAAGCAGAGTAAGGAAACAGTATAATTAAATATACTTCATGCAAAGCTGATCAGGTAACTTTTCCTTGCATTTTCAGAAGGGAAAAGTCAAGGGTTTTGTTTGCTGACTTGCATTGTGTAGTTTACAAACAAACCTCTATCAGAGTTGTCATTTTGTAGAAGAGTAGATAATAGTGGCCAACATGACTAAATGACTCCTACACCGTTGGAGGCACAGGGTAGACAGGGAACACATGAGATCTTTAACCTTCCCTCCTGAAGGGTCACTGGCACAAAATCTTCAGGGACCTCACTTTCTAATAAACAACTCCTGCATATTAGACTGCATCTGACAATACAATACACTGCTGCTGATGTTGCTGCACCGAAATGTCATCACTGGTTACAAGCCCAAATCCCTCTGTGGGACCTGACCATCTGGTAGGGAGAACAGGACACAGTTTGATTCATAATGTTATCTATGGACAGGAAAAGAAAATCAGTAACAACAAAATGAGATGGTGCCTAAAACACAAAATACCAGTAAAGGAGAGGTGTGCCAACATCTTCTATTTCATCACTTTGTAACTGTGGAGCAGAGGTTTTTGCCCAGACCCTCCAAAGTAGCCTGTGACATCCTTCAGCATTTTGCAGCCAAGTAATGTGACCATATCCATATGTCAAAGTGTTTCAATTCCCAGGCTACTATCTAAATCCAAAGGATTTGCAACTGGCACTTTCAGAGGGCACATCCTCTTTCAGAGATGCTATAAAACCATGAAGCCAAGTAAGGTAAGTGAAATAAGTTTCAAGCAAAATTGGGAGCTGCTTCCTTTAGACCTTTGGGGAGGTGGGGAGGAAAGGAGTTAATGATACAGCCAAATTTGCTGAGTTGTTTTCTGTAGCTTAAATTGTGCATTTTAAAAGTGACTTTGGAATGGCCACCTTTAACAGACTGGCAGCCTTTCACAGGCAAATAGGCAATATTAGAATAATGGCCAGGAAAATTGTTCTCTTGAAAGATGAACTGTTGCTTCAAAGTAGTCTTTTCAAGTAAGGAACAACAAAAAAACCCTTAATTTCTCTGAACACTTTTCCAAGTATAGCTCTGTACAATGTTTCCAGCTTTGCAAAACCAGAAGTGATATGCAATGCAAAGCCAAGATAATGGGATATGGAAATTAATCCAAATTTTATGATGTTTATGAGACTGAAAACATCAAACACGACGAATCTGAACCATCATTAATTTACACCATGCAGCACTGCAATAAAATACACAGCTGATCCATGTGGAATAAAGAAGATTTCCCCCCTTGCTTTTGTTTCATTGGGTTTCAATTACTCCTGTTTTGTTCTTGGTCTGTCGCCAAGATGAACACTGACTTTAGCTGATTTGGGGGTTTTGCTTCATTGTTTTAATTGGGCAGTAACATGTTAAGGTTCATTGCTCAGCTATACTGCTATGTGTAAAATCCATCACAGAGACTGTGACAGTGTATTTCTGAATACTGTCCTAGGCCTTCTCTAAACAGAGTGCAAACATTTTATCAGCCCTCTGTCAGCTTTCTTTTTTTTTTTTTTACTAGAAAGCAGCATTCACTGGCCTGCTTCAGGCACACTGCACCCAGCTTTTGAAATTACTTTCAACTCCCTGTTTCAAATTTGCTCTTTCTTCTTCTGCTTTTCCTATTGGAAAAAGGGCAAGAAACACCCAAATGTCTCTGCCAACTGGAGGAGCTGGCCTGGCTCCCCTAACCCTGCAAGACTCCAGCCTCTCATCAACTCCAGGAAACTCACACAAGGTGTGAACACACATCCTGTATTCCTCTGGAAGTGCCACAGGATTCATTCAGAAAGTATTTCTGGGGTTTTTTTTTGTTTTTTTTTCTGCTGGAGCTGATAACAACATGTGACGGTTTGGGAGTTCCCTGCCCCCCCACACTTGTAAAATGACCCAGACTAGAGCTCAGCAGGCTGGAAGTTAAGAGATGAAGCTCTATTTACAGCTCAGCACAATATACAAGCAAATATATACAGTATATACAGGAATATTTACAGAAATATACAAGTTTAAGGGAATACAGACACACAACTCCCCTCCCAGAAATCAGAGACCCCAGGAGGGGCTCCCAACCACCCTTCCACCTTCTCCCCACCCCCACACCTTACCCCAAGGTTCGGCTTATGGCGCAAGGAGGATCGGCTGGGGAGGATTAGAAGAAAAGTGGTTAGTGAAGCTATTCAACAGAGAGGAGAAGCCAGAGCTGCTAGAGAGCCCAAGACCCAAGCAGCAAGCAAGTGCCCTGTGACCCAGACTACCTGCTCGAGAGACTCTTCTCTTTTTGTAAACATTCACAGCAAGCCTATGAGTGAAGTAGACATCACCATTGTTTCCTTCATAGCCTTCAGTACAATTTTCTCTACTAAAAAATATTCCAATTATCTCAAACCAGCACAGTGGTTTAATATATATCTGCATGTGTGCTATAGAGTGTATATCTCTGCCTAGGAAATCCCATCCAAATTAATGAAAACCCCTCTCATAACAGCTATTCCAACCTTAGGGTAACTGACACACTTTAATTCAGTCTTACCCTTTAAGAAAAAACTCTTCTGAGACTGCAAAAAACTGTCACCAGCCATGGCTAGGGAATAAAAGGTGATGATGCCTCATGAACTCAGTAGAAATATGAAGGACAACATAATGTCATTAGTATAAGCACAAGGCATGGAAGTAAAATATCACTTAACAGCTTAATAAAACCCATAATGGACCACCTGCTTTCTAGACTTGCTCACCAGACCACATTTTTCTTAATCTGCTCATTGATGGGTCTTTAACCTGGTTTCAATTTCCTTCTGGTTGGCCTTGATCAGGAGGGTGCAGTGCTCTAAGAAGTGAGTGAGGGTATCAGGCAGCTCTGTTTCTCCAAAGCAGACATAGCTGTCTGACTGGGGCTTGTTGTTTGCATTTCGTGGTTTGGGTTTTTTCATACTTTCAAGTTCTTCATTCCAGCTGTGCCTGAAAGTGAAGGGGACAGTTTAGTCCCATCTAAGCCAAGTTCATGTGTGGTATCTGCTCCTACTTTCTCTTCTAAAAACGGGAAGATGGCCAAGGGACATCCAATCAGTAGGAAAAAGATCTTCAGGGATGCTTGAACAAGGATCCTTCAAAGTAAAGAGTCAACACAGCTGGAAAAAATAGGAGAGAGCAAGACCTCACTGAAAGCCAGATGTTCAATGCAGATTTTCCTTCCTTTTTTCTTTTTTTTTTTTTGTTTTTTCATATTATACATTTTTATCAACAACAGAAAAGTATGCTACTTTTTTTCTTAAAATACAGGGAAGAAAGGAAACTGCTTATGACACTCACTTTATGTGTTTTATTGTTCTTGTTACTTTGAAATAAGCATAGATATAACAAATTATTGATTGGAGAAGAAACATATGCTTCTTGGCTCTGCAACACTCAATACAGATTTGTTTTCTCCCTGTGTACTTTACGATGCCTGTTGGATTTGGATTAGTTGCATTAGAGAGTTAAATTTATATGAAGAGATTTAGCAGGCAAAGCAGAGACCCTTTGGAAAAAGAAATATTTTCATTAAGGTTTTGATGGAAGAAGAAAGATAAAATGATGAGAAAGGGTGTAGCTGAAGCATAAGAATTCTAGAGGGGATATTTCTCTGCACAACTTAAAAGCTTGGTAAATCCAGCACTGAACTAATGTACAAGAGTTTGTGACTGAAGCCACGCCAGCAGGAAGATAAAGGGAGGATCAAATGTCAAAAAAGCCAGATTCATATTGAAGAAGTCAGTCTGGGGGTAGAATAGTAAAAGGACTTGGAAGTAGAGGGGTCTCCTTTGAGCCAGATGTCTCAGTACAGGTGTGACTAATATTTCCCCTGACACACAACAAACTCGAGGAGAAAGAGAACTCAACAGGGATTCAGGAGTTCAGCTCTTGGCTCCGTTACTGGACTTTTCTTTCAGTACAAGAAGTCCTGATCCTCCCTCTTTATGTCAGTCTTGGTTGTGAGCTCTCCTAGAAGGAGAGATTGTCCTGTTGTGTTTACAGCTACTACACTGCAGTTTTCAGAAACATGATGAAACTGAAGATTTTTATTAACAGTTCTATTCGGCAACAAAATAATAAATTTTACAGTTTTTCAGTCAGAAAAACTAGAAGTAAGCACAGGGAAAACTGTTACAGAAAGATGTGGAGTGTCACTCTGTGTTAGGGATGACAAAATATTAGATAAGACAGAGAGAAAACATGGAGACAAAAGTCAGAACACAAAACAAGATCTATGAGGGAAATGGCTAAGTATGAAAAACAAAAGCAGAAGCAGGAACTCAAGTGATACAGAAAACATACAGCTTTCATGGCCTGCAGAGATAAAGTGCTTAGTTAGTCTGTTCTTGCAAATGAAAGGACAAATCAACCTTGGGCTAAACACTTTTCCTTCTTTGATTGAAAACACCTACTTACAGTAAAAGCAGCAAAAGCAGCTTTGGTGTAAGGAGAAGGGCACAGAGAACGTTTCGGTTAGAAGTCAGAAGAACTGGAAGTTAGTAGGTGGATCCCAATGGTTAGAGAAGGGAATTTTTAGCAAGCTAGTAGAGGGATCATAGTACAAGTAAAACTCAAAAGCTGTAATATACATGTTATCTGCTTTTAAGATAGGATTCATTGTATTTATCAAGTGGAATTGAGGATGACAGGAAGACCTGAGAAGAGGTGCCAGGGGATCCCACCTTACATTATCCTCCAGTTTCCTGCCATAGGTCCTTTTGCGCTCCAGGAAGTGTTCCACTATCATTTTATCTGCAAAGCCATCAAGCTCTTAAATTACAACTGGCTCCCTTTCAAGATTTTATAGCTCTTAGTTCAAGCTATACATTCATCCTTGTGAGCTGTCCACCTTGCGATCTTCATGGTCCTCCTACTTGGGCTGAATATTTCCAACTGTGACCTCACTTTTAACTTCCTCACCAAAGATAAAGAACATCTCAGTCCTTCCTCTGAGGCTTGTATCCTGGCTAAGGTATTTTATTCCACTCAGCAACCCTCAGATTAAACTCAGATTTTCCTGAAGAATCACCCACCCTTTCAACCCCTTTAACCTGTACCAGGTGAGCTAGCTCCTCAAAAAACAAACAAACAAACAAACAAAAAACTTCTTTGGGCCAACAGGGGAGAGGGAAGACTTGAAGGCTCCTGCTACTTCTTTAATAATAAATAAATAAATAAGTAAATTTAAAAAAATCTTTTCCTCTGGGAACATTTCTTTCTTTCCCAGCTTTCTTTCCAAAGACTCTATCAAAGTAAGCAGTTTTGGATCTTCATATAATCATTGGTGCTCCAGATCTCCACTAATCTTGAAGAACCTATATCTTATTACTGCACATTAAATGGTTCATTTTATATTGACCTTTGAATACACTGCTCACTGGAAAATAGACCTTTTTCACTTCAGCCTCTGAATACAGAAATTACAGGTAGGTTTGATGTAGAATAAATTGAATTACACAAGAGTAATCATAGAATCATAGAATGGTAAGGTTGGAAGGGACCTCAAAGATCATCTAGTTCCAACCCCCTGCCATAGGCAGGGGCACCTCCCACTAGTACAGGTCACTCAAGGCCTCCTCCAACCTGGCCTTGAACACCTCCAGGGATGGAGCAGCCACAACCTCCCTGGGCAACCTGTGCCAGTGTCTCACCACCCTCACTGGAAAGAACTTCCCCCTCATCTCTCAGTTAACACTCTTGGCAGGCTCTAAATGGCAAACCTACCAGGAAGAGGTACTTAAAATTTGAGGTCATAATTATTTTCATTATGATAGCTGTTTGTAGTGACTGGAGTTCTATTTACTAGGGTAACACATAACTAAACAAGCACTTTAAAGAGTTGAGATTTTATATACACAGTAATTTGTGTACAGTATTTCAAGAGCTGCCCTGTTATTCTCATCCAGGTGGTCCCTTTCACATCCCCAAAGTATTCTGCGTTATGGGTATTGTGACTCCCAGGATTAAAAAAAGGAACAGGAAAAAAGGAGGTTCAGGTTGAAAAACATTGAGAAAGAGCAATGAACTCCTCTCCTGCCTGAAGGAATAAAGAGATTCCCCAAGCACTGACTGAATACAAGCAGTCCTAACTAACACCTTCAGCTATGGTGGTATAATTATGAAATATCAAACTGGCTTTTACAGAAGGCTGCTATGCCTCAGTCTTTAGGGCCTTAGCTTTACAAGTTGCTTTCATTTCTTATTTTTTTTCCCCTAAAACAAAACTAAACAAACCCAACTTAAACAACAAATAAACAAAAAACAACAACCAAAAAACCCCATCAAAACCCAAAAAAACAAAACCAAATCCAGACTAATGAAGAGAGGTTTTTTTTCTGTGCCTTCTTTTTTTTTTCTTTTCCTTAAAAAACAAACAAAGCCACAAACTCCACACCAACAGGTTTGTAATATATACTCACAAGCCTTGTTGCTCCATTGGGCAGGTTCTGTAGGATTTCTGAGATGAGTGGTGGTCTCACAGATTAGTAGGTCTGAGGCTAAACCATTTCTTCAATAATCCAATGTATTCCTACACTAGCATCTGATAATCAGCTCAGCTGGCACTACACATGATTTATCATGGATAGCTCCAAAGAGCTCTCAAATGCTATAGGGAATTTTTTACTGTGGAAAAATTTCAGCGTTGTCATTGAAATGACAAAACCTTTTGGTGTAGCCAAGATAAATGGTTTGATCCTTCCAAGGAGACTTTTAGTGGACTGTAGCATATGTGGGTAATGCAACATTTCCAGAGTGCAAAATCATGAATCACTGTGGACTGGCTCATCCACTCTGCTGCAGGATTCTCCTCTCCAGCACTGAAAGCTGTCACTAACCATACAGATTTGGCTTTTGTTTTTCAGTACTATCACACAAATGTTGTCTGAATCATCACTCAAACTTCTGAAATCTCTGGCAAGGACTGATGATGGTTCCCTTAGGAAACTCTCCTGGGATAGATAAGTGACTGCAAACGATGAGAGGGCAAGGACAGAGTTTTTTTTGAATGCTGGTGCTTCCTGGTGCATGTTTGAAAACATGCTAGTGCCTGCACTGGTGGTGCTTTAAGCAATGAAACAAAACATCTACTCAGGCAAATAACAACCTCAGTACCTGATCAGTTTCTTCCATAATTTAAGTTCAACAGTTCAGCTAATCTCCTGTGTTTGGAGTCTAATTGCAGATCCTTTTCAAATTTACATTTTTTTCTGGAATCCTGTGCAAATGGCCAGCCTTGACATAAGCTGAAGCAGTGAACTATGCTATGAAACATGCCAGTGATAATTTCACTCCACTTTAGTGGTCTCAAACCAAAGGTCCTCTTTCAAATGGGCTCCTGGGGGAAATAAATAAATAAATCTAACAATAAAGTTTCATTTGTAAAATGAATGCAAACAACAGTGGTCAGTTAGTTTCTTTCTTATCCCAAACAATTTTCCCAGAGGCAATGTCACAACAGACATTCTAAATCATGAATGTGCACAGAACCACAACTCCCTGTGTCACAGCTTTGAGAGCATAAATCTCTCCAGCTGAGTCAGAACTAAGCAGTCCTGGAGGAGCACCAAGAACACAGTCTTTAATCATGACCTCAGATTGCTAGATTGCTTTCCCCCTCTTTCCTTGATTTTTATTTCTTCAGTTAAAAACGTGGCAAAAACTCCATGCTTAAGCGGGATTTGGGGAAAATTCTGCTGTGAAATTTTGCTTTCATTCTAGCATTTATTCATGCACTACTAAAGGCAAAACAAATAAATAAATTAGTTACAAAACAAATAAATAAATTAGTTAATAAATAAATAAAGCCATTTCAAACCAGTCTTAGAAACTTGGATGTCTTTTGTCACTCAAAACACAGGAATAGTTCTCTCTGTCAAGTAGGACATAACTATTAGCAATTAATACATGCCTAAACTGAATAAAATAAAAAGAGAAGACATTTTATATTGTGACACATAAAAAAATCATGCAGAATTTACCAAAAAAGCCCAATAAGAATCATGGATCCTATCAGAGGAGGGATTTTAGCCAGAAATCTCCATCACCTGTCACTTAATCTTTGCTATACTTTCCTCCTACCCAAGGCACTCCTGAATGTATTTGCTCCTGTATGCAGCCTGTAAAAATATTCCAGGCATGGAGGAAAACATGTGCCTCAGAGCCATGAGAACTCATTTGTGCAGCACCAGAGAGAAGAGGAAAGGGGACTTTGATGAGGTTCTGCAATCAGAAGTAGTTGTCAAAGAAACATGACAGAGAGCAAACATGACACAGATAGGGCTAAAGAGCAGTTACACCAAGATCACTGACTCAAAATGGTATTGTTGACAGGCAGGCTGGTCTGAAACAGGAGGCAGTAAAGTTCTGCATGCTGCCATCATTCTCATGTCATTTCACAAATCATGGTCAGAAAGTTCTGCTGTTATATGCAATCTACACTTTGCTCTGTCTGAAAAAAAAAAATAAAAAAGATAAAATATTGGGATTTTGACATTGTCCCAACTAACAGAGATGAACACCACAAATGGACAAGAGATTTAGGCTGTAACAAGCAGAGTAATCCTTATTCAAAGATCATTGCACTTCCAACACTGAGTCTTGAATGAATCAAGAAAAAAGAAACGAAGAGGAGAAAAGAAATTCAGAATCTGAAGAGGTCCCACAATGAGGCTGTGCTGGTTTGAGCAAACTGGAATATTTTAATAGAGAAAATTATACTATAGGCTGTGAAAGGAAACAATGGTGATGTCTACTTCACTCATAGGCTTGCTGAGATGTTTAGAAAAAGAACCCAAAACAAAAGATAAGTCAGTGTCTCGAGCTGGCAGTCTGTGTCACGGGGCACAGCATCTTCAGCTGTTAGCAGCTTCTGGCTTCTCCTCTCTGCCAATTAATCTCGCTAACCACTTTTCTTCTAATCCCCCCTGGCTGATCCTCAAAATTCTCCTTGTGCGTAAGCCAAACCTTGGGGTAAGGTGTGGGGGTGGGCAGAAGGTGGAAGGGTGGTTGGGAGCCCCTCCTGGGGTCTCTGATTTCTGGGAGGGGAGTTGCGTTTCTGTATTACCTTAAACTTGTATATTTCTGTAAATATTCCTGTACATAGTGTATATCTCTGCTTGTATATTGTGCTAAGCTGTAAACAGAACTTCAGTCCTTAACTTCCAGCTGGCTGAGTTCTAGTCTGGGTCATTTTACAAGTGGGGGGGGGCAGGGAACTCCCAAACCATCACAGAGGCCTCAAAAACAAACCACAGAATCCAAGTTGCCGTTGTCTTCCAAAAAATCAAAAGATGAGGAGTTAGTCAAGAAGTAGGTCCTCAGCTACAACACAAATGAGTATCTTAATGGCTCCTCAACCAGCTACCACAGAAAGAGACTTATAAGGCAATTTAAGCATTAGAACATGTTTCATCTTCATTTACTTTCACTCTTTCTCTTATATTTGCAACAATGTCGTTCCTCTTTGATTGTATAAATACATGCCTTATTTTATTTTACTGCCAGTTAGCTCTGGATTAAGGTTGATTTTGTGGTAATAGGGAAGCTGGGATAATGGAAATGCCTCAGAGTTAGTCAGGAAAAATCCCCACAGGCAGTAGGTAGGGGGCAAAGCATATTAAAAAGAAATGGCAAAACGAGAGTGATAGATTAAAATCTATGGGTGAATTAAGATTTCTGGAATTACAAAGGCAAATTTAATGAGTTTCATCCTAGCAGAAATTAGGTGAAATAATGTAAGAATATAGTAACGATAAATGCAATTAGAGAATTAATTAAAACTAATCATTGTAATGAGAACTAATAATTATAGAGGTACAATCTGTTAGAGTTTTGCACACCTCTGCTCTGGGGTTTTTCTTTTTGCAAGTGATGCTTCCTTTTTTTCCCCTCCACATTCTTCTTTGCCCACTTGTGTATTTCTGTCATTTGTGACTGAAATCTCTGAGACAGAAGCCATCTACTCAATTCTGGCTGAAAACTCTAGGGTGTGTTAGAGGAATGTAGGATGAATAACCCCACAAAAGTTAATTTAAAAGAAAAAAAAATCTTTCTGTTGAAGCAGCATTAAATAGGGAATTTTAATTATAAAAGAGAAAATTATTTTATCCTTATTCTGTGTCAAGATGAAAAGTGCCTTTTTTTTTTTTAATAAAGCCAGAATGTCACTTCATTTACTTGAGAAGTAATTAGTTCTGGACTCACCCTAAAGATAGCATTTTCATAAAAGAGTGTAACCGGGAAGCCTAGAAATAAGATGCCAGATTTCCTGTGTTCATGTTTTCTGACTGAGAGTTCCAAAGGCTGGATGAAGTTGCCTTGGTCCCTTTACCTTCTCCATCCAGAAATGTGAAGGGCATTGGAGCAAGGGCCAGGCTTCCTGACCCATTCAGTACTGCAGTCTTGCACCCACTGTGTTTGCAGCCTCTCAAGTGAGTGTGAGCTATCCAAGAAGTATTGCAAAAGAGGGGGTACAGGTAGGATAATTTGTCCAACATAACTGTGTTCTAAATTACAGTTTTAATGTGCTTGAAAAGACATAATGGGCTTACTGTCTCATTACATCAGCTGGGTAAATTTTTCAACCCAATCTCTTCAAGATGAAAACAAAAAGTTGATCGGAAAATTTGGAAAAAAAAATGTTTTCAAGTGTTTTCCAAACCCTACAGAACTGGAGAATGGGGTAAACAATAAAGATCAAGAATGCTGCAGTTACAAATCTCCTTCACTAACTCACTCGCAGATACACTGGCAGTCACCAATGCATTAGAGGCTGATTGCAAAGTGGTGGCTCTTGGGCTTACAGAACAAGTTTCATTACACATGGCAGGGAGGTGCAAGCCATCCACACACACCCCAAAAATCAGGGTACTTTCTCCTGACACCTACAACAAAGGTTTTATCTTTGTTTTCAACACTCAACCAGTTTTCAGATCTATAAAACAAAAGGAGATCAGTGCAAGTTTCCAACTTTACCTGAAACTTCATAGGCAATCTAGTCCATTGCCCACTAACATTTGCATCAGTTGTCTCTTCAGATTGCCTGATGTCTCTTCTCCAAGCTAAAGAGCCCCAACACTCATGGCCCCAACTCTCTCAGCCTGTCCTCATAGCAGAGCTGCTCCAGCCTTCTATCATCTTTGTGGCCTCCTGTGGACTCGCTCCAACAGTTCGATGTCCTTCTTGTGTTGAGGGCTCCAGAACTGTACACAGTACTCTAGCTGCGGTCTCACAAGAGCAGAGTAAAGGGGGACAATCCCCTCCCTTGCCCTGCTGGCCACACTTCTCTTGGTGCAGCTCTCCAGCCTGTCCAAGTCCCTCTGGATGGCATCCCTGCACCACCTGTATTCTATAACAGAGTGGGACAATACCCTGTTCCTAAAAGGGCGATACTGATTCTGAGTTGTTCCATCCAGCTAATTGCCATGGTTTGGTGCTGCCACTGCATGTGTCATCCAAGGGTTTATGGGCTCTCTGCACTTACCTAGTGCTGCTGAAACATTTGAAAACAAAATTTTAGCAACTCTATTAGAACATCCTAAATTTAGATCCTTTAAATACTTAAAAATCTTTTTGAAATGTCTTCCTGCCTTTGATGGTTTCTAAGGTCTTCTACAGTAATGCCAGAGAGCAGTGGCATACATTCCTTAAACCACTTACTCAGAGGGGGAAGGGGCACTAGATACTTGGATGCTTGATAAAACAGATGTCACTGAAGTGTTTCCTCAAAAAATGAAAGGAAATATGGGAAAGGAGAAATCAACAGGCTGAAAGTCTCCTAATTAACCGTGGCACAAATATATAAGGCAAAGGATATATGAGAAGATAACAATAGCTAATTTGGCTCAGGATGAGAGGCTGTATTCAAAAGAGAAATGGGAATCAGAAAAAAAAAAAAAAAGTTAAATAGAAGCAACCAAGAGTCAGTTAATTTATTTTTCTCATTATTGGCAGCAATCCCTCAAAGTGAAGGACATAAACACAAATCATTCCAAAGTGGAGGGAGGATCAGAAACATGCTATGCAACGAACTTGGCTAAATCAAGAGCTCTCTGCTTACCTTGGTTGCAAGACAGAAGCATACAAAACCTAGAAACTGCATCAGGAAAAAAACTAACAAAATAACAAACCAATCCAACCAACCAAACAAAAAAACACCAATCAAAATACCAGAACCACCCCCCACTCAAAAAAAAAGAACAACAGAATAAAGGGGAGTGAAGGACAAAACAAGCCTAGAAAGGCGTAACTCTAAGATGCAACTACAAAGGAACATAAAGAATTATAAGCACACTGGGAGAAGATGACAGATAAAGCCAGCAGCAATGCTACTGTTCTACAGAGAGAAGTGTAGAGATGGCTCAGGTATTTATTTAATGGTCTCAGTCACAACTAAAAGGCCAGCTGCAGGCAGAGAGTTGGGCGAACAGCAAACAATGACAAGTGTTGGAGCCTATAGCAAAGCAGTAGGAGGAGAGAAAACATGAGGCCTGGAGATTATGGAAATGGTAGCAGAACAGTTAAGAAAACCCAGGGGAAAACAACAACAACAACAACAAAACAAACAAACAAAAAAAAAACCACCAAAAAAAACAAACCAAAACAAAACCAAAAAGCACAAACAAACAAACAAAACCACGGAAGTTGTGGAGCCAAATATGGAGCTTATCTTTCACACAGAAAATAAGGAATACTATAAGCTCGGATCGGTCAATTAAAGTTCAATTTCTAGGAAAAACTTTGGAAATAATGATCCAACCACTTATAAAAACGTACCAGTCTGAAAGAAGAAAGGTTGAGGACAACACAGATTTGTTGGGAACTCTAAGCATTTCAAGCACAGTATTTTCCTTTTCCTTTATTGACAAACAGGGTTGGCAAGCAATTGATAGCCCCAAATACTTAGACTTTACTGAAGTTTTGACCTTTGAAAAAGTTAGTTAAAATTTTACTCTTTGTGAAACAGCTATGGGTTAGATGCTAAACTAATTGTAAAACTGCATCATTTGTAGTCAGTTTTGGGCACCTTATTACAACAAGGATGTGGAGGTGCTGAAGCAAGTGCAGAGGAGGGCTGCATCAAGAGCAGTGTGGGCAGCAGGGCAAGGGAGGGGATTCTGCCCCTTTGCTCTCATCAGACCCCGTCTGGAGTACTGTGTGCAGTTCTGGAGCCCCCAGCACAGGAAGGACATGGAACTGTTGGAGCAGGTCCAGAGGAGGCCATGAAGATGATCAGAGGGCTGCAGNCTAGTGGGAGGTGTCCCTGCCTATGGCAGGGGCTTGGAACTGGATGATCTTTGAGGTCCCTTCCAACCTCACCATTCTATGATTCTATGAAGCTGATGAAGGGCCTGGACAACGAGTCTTATGAAGAGTAATAGGGAGCTGGGGCTGTTCAGTTTGATGAAGAGGAGGCTGAGGAGAGACCTCATTGCTGTCTGCAGCTACCTGAAAGGACCTTGTGGAGAGGTTGGCGCTGGTCTCTTCTCATACGTAAATAGTGATAGAACAAGAGGGAATGGCCTCAAGCTGAGGCTGAGTGTGTTTAAACAGGACATTAGGAAACATTTTTTCACAGTAAGAGTGATCAGGTATTGGAAGAGCTGCCCAGGGAGGTGGTTCAGTCACCAACTCTGGATGTGTTTAAAAGTCATTTGGATGTGGTGCTTGAGGATATGGTTTAATGGTGAACTTTGTAGAGTAGGGATATTGGTTGGACTTGGTGATCCTGGGGGTCTTTTCCAACCAGAATATTTCTGTGATTCTATGATCACAGGAAAAATTACAAATTCTTCATTATTAGGATGTAAGTTCACTATTAAATAGGATCTGAAGGAATCTGCCCTGGGTGTATTTATGCTGAATATTCTCATTAATGCCATAGATGACAGAATGAGGACTAATGCTACTAACTCTGCAGAGGACATGATGTTGCAGTGATGCAAGAAAACTGAAAACCAAGAGAAAATTTCAAGGAACAATTTCCACACAGCATATTTAAGCTGAAATGGTTAGTTGCATAAAAAGCAGATAGGAACAACTCGTTAGTTGATGGCTCATCGAAAAGGATCTGAGGTTATAGAAGGTCACATACCTTCTATTATTAAAAAAATTCTGTGCTGGTTCAAATCCCTTAAAACACTACATTGGGCTATACAAACAGCATAAACAGTACACAAGTGAAGTAATCCTTCTGCTGTGCTCAGTGTTGTTAAGGCTTTGGCTGGAACACTGTGTTCATTTTGGGGCTTCTCACTCTAACAATCTGGGCAGTCCAGATTTACTAGGTCTTGTAATGACAGGATAAGGAGTAAAAGGGTTTAAACTGGAAGAGAGGAGAGATGTCTTTACAGTGAGAGTGGTGAGACACTGGCACAGGTTGCCCTGGGAGGTTGTGGCTGCTCCCTCCCTGGAGGTGTTCGAGGCCAGGTTGGAGGAGGCCTTGAGTGACCTGTTCTGGTGGGAGGTGTCCCTGCCTATGGCAGGGGGTTGGAACTAGATGATCCTTGACGTCCCTTCCAACCTAAACCATTCTATGATTCTGTGATCTCCTGTGTGGCTGTCAACCAAGGCACAGTCTGCTCATACATGGCCATTATATATTCTGTATACTGGGATATTGGGGAAAAAAAAAAAAAAGTTAGTGTACTTTGCCTATAATCAGCAGAGAAAGCCATTGAATATGAAATTTTACACATTTCTTCCTCTTTGCATGAATTAAGTTATTCTGCTATAGTATTTTAATAATAGTTGTTAAAATGGTGAATTTTCTCTTTCCTTTTTCCCCAGCAGTTAATCAAAACCCATTTCCCGTCTCAGAAGAGTCCAGTATTTGCAGTTAGCTGCAGATGTTTCTCATATGGGTGAGCTCCAGAGAAGTTTAAGGGATCCAAACCCTGGGAGGAGTCAAGCACAGAAGGAGAGGTCCATCTCTAGTTATTTTCTGCCTCCCTAGTCATTTGAAAACCCTATAAAAATGGTAAGAAATTTTTCATTTACTTTTTTTTAATGTTGTTTTTTGTCTGCTCTCTCATTGCTTTTTAATTCATGAATTTTAAATACATGCTCTTCTTGTGATTTTTATGTTCCACAGAGAACAGAATTGGTGCATGAGTACATTAACACATAATTTTGTTCATCTAAATTATATGTACTTTATAAAATAAGATACTTTTCAAATAATATGCAGCCATTGCCAACTGTTTGCAACAGAAAAGTGGTAGGGAAAAAAACAGACTAGATGACTTCTCTCTATTCCATCAGCTATAATGTTTCTAAGTGCAGGTTCCTAAGGGAAGATGGCTGATACTATCACACTATCAACCAATTCTGAACTCACTGCCAATTTCAAATAAATTTAATAGAAAGGAAAAGGCCTCAAAGGTAACTAAGTTTCCCCAAGTTAGACTGAACACTAAATACAGACTAAACGGAACTGTAAAATACATATCAAATTCATTATGAGCTTTAGCACTACAAGATTTCACTTTTCTTTTAGGTGAACACAGGAAGAAAGCTGAAAATCTGTACTCAGAGGAGTGAAAAATAGCCACAAGTGTGAAACACAGCCCTTGTTCCTTGGGTTATGAGAAGGAAGGAAAAGACACCCGGGTGTGGATGGCTTTGTGAACTTTTACTGTAAAATAAGTGTCATTGTAGAAATTAGAGATGGAAAAAGCCTTTTATTTCCAGGTCCTTCCTCTCACATCCTCTACACCAGCAGAGTTCCTTACCAAACACCTAGCACTGCTTTGCTTGTGTGCTTGTAAGAGGACCAAAGAACTGAAGCTTCCTGAAGCGTTTCCCTGAAGTGTGCTAATTGCCAGTAACACATCCACCTGCACTGTCACAAATTGCACATTCTCTTTACAACCTTCTTTCCTCTCTTTTTTTCCATTCAAGTGTGCCAAATGCCTCATTTACTGGAGCTTCAGTATAGCTCAAGGCATTAATTTGGGGAAAATTAGGAGAAGTTTGTGTTAGTAAGTGTGAAGTAAGTGTTAATGAGTAGTGGTTTTTTTTGGTTATGTGTTTTCTAATATACAATGAAGATTACACATAGGAGAGTTCATATGGGACTGGCTGCCCCTAGGTGTTACTGATACTCGAGAACAACCCTGTTAAGTTCTATGTTCTGATCTGGTAAGACCTCATCTAGAGTACTTCATCCAGCTTGGGAGCCCTCAATACAGGAAGGACAGTGACCTGGTGGAACAGAGCCACAGGAGGGCCATGAAAAAGGTGAAGGGGCAGGAACACCTCTGCTACAAGGACTTATTATTAGCAGATGTATCATTTCCCCCATACTTAACTGGTGTCTTTTTCATCAGGTGATTCCTTATTGAAGAATACCAGCACTATTGCAGCCCAGAAGGCAAACCCCATCCTAGGCCACATCAAAAGGTGCATTGCCAGCCGATCACAGAAAAGTGCTTCTGCCACTTTACTGTGCTCTGGCGAGACCTCGTCTGGAATACTGCATCCAGCTCCGGTGCTCTCAACACAGGAGAGGACATGGACCTGATGCAACAGGGCCACAAAAATGATCAAGGAGTTGGAACGCCTCTGCTATGAGGAGAGGCTGAGGGATCTGGGGGTGTTCAGCCTGGAGAAGGCTCCAGGGAGCCCTAATAACAGCCGTCCAACACCTGAAGGAGGCCTGCAAAAAGGCCGCAGAGAGACTGCTTACAAAGGCCTGCAGTGGCAGGATGAGGGGCAATGGTTTCAAGTTAGAGCAGGGCAGATTTAGATTGAACATTAGGAGAATGTTCTTTACCATGAGAGTTGTGGAACACTGGAACTTTTCACACAGGCAGGTGGTTGAGGCCCCATCCCTGGAGATACTCATGGTGAGGTCTGACAGGGATCTGGGCAACCTAATATAGTGGAGGACATCCATCCTTAACTGCAGGGCAGGTTGGACTAGATGGCCTTTGGAGGTCCCTTCCAAAGCAGACCATTCTATGATTCTCTTGAACCTTGCTAATACATCAAAGACATCTAAACTTATGCTCTGTTTGACACTTGCAAACTCCTTGGCATTTATCTTGCACATAAGAACCAGTGTCACCAGTAGAAGAATTCTTTCACCAGCCTCAGAGTGGAGCCAAACCAGATCTGTGTGTTCAAGCTGCCTCCACTCCTCACAACGAAAAGCCCCAGCGCTGGACTGAGAAGACAAAAGAGAGCAAGCAAGGCTGAATTCCACAGTCAGCTGAATATGTTCCATGTTAGCCATTCCAATACTACCCTTCCAAAATCAATTAGGTTTCTGTACTCTTATTTTTGGCCTCAGAAGTTTCCCAGCCCATATACAGAAATCACTAAGACTGCCTTGACTGTGTATTACCCACCTTAAATATCAACGTACCTGAAATTAAATGTTACTAAATTGCCTAAATCACCTCAATATTCTAGTCCTAGCTCTTTAAAACTTCTGCTAGCAAGTAGTAAAATAATTTAGCACAAGACCACACCTCTTATCAGCTAGATTTTTCTGCCTTATGTCAGGATGAAAAGCCCACAGGGAGAAGGGTTTCTGTCAGGTATTTCAGAGGTCTAAACAAAGAGCAACACATAATACGGGAGGGGGGTGGGGGGAAGAAAAAACAAATCAAAATATCTATGTCATTGAGATAGTGCTTGAAGAGACAGGGGGTGACAAAAGTGGAAGAAAATGTGTACTGTTAGTGAAAGGGAATACATGATGTGAGTAAAGGACCAAGCAAGGCTCCCTTTGGAAGGACGAGATGTTCCAGGATGCAAAGCTGAAGGGCACAGGAGTGCTGGGCAATCATTGTCATTCCTGCTAATAGCAGAAAACATTTTAGAAGAGAAAAATAGAATGGGAGCAGTAAGAGAGAGCAGTAGTGAAAACATTCCAGGATCAGTGAATCCATGAAGTGATTTTCATGAAGTTTGTTGCTGCCATACTCTCCCAGAGAGAGTTTGTGCCTTGGGCACTCTGCATTTACACCAGCACATGTGGGACAGACCCTTCAGCAGAGCACAATTGCAGAGCAACACATAATACAGCTGTTTGCTGGTGAACAGCTGTCTGTGCAATAATATGGTAATTGTTAATAAATTACAAATTCAGTAACTGACTTCCATCCAGAGTACAATAGTCTATGATAATCCTAAACAGTCCCAAAGTCCACAACAGACAAAAGTTTGGAGCCTCATTGAACGTTGCCAATCATTTTCTGAGTGCAGGCTTTTTTATTTGAAGATAAAAGATTTTGCCTAAACCAAGTTTCTCCAGCTTGCTTGGCACCATATAGTACAGGAGAACTGTATTTAAAAAGCAAGATATTTAATATTCACTGCCTTTCCCCATCCCCCACAAAACTTGCTACCAAACCAGTCTTAATTTGGGACAGTTTGACAAATGAATAGCAAAAGTAAGTATCCCTTGTTTCTGTCAGCTTAAATCAGACATGTGCATAGTACTCAGAAAGATTTGCACTACTGATCAGTGCCAGAAACACTCTGGTTTAGGTTCTGGTGGAGCTGTTTTGTGATGAGTGCATTACATTCACCTTCATCTTGACAATGGCTTAACTGTTTGATGCAAGGAAAGCTGTTGGGAACAGGAATCACCTTTGCACTTGAGAAAAATCCGTAGTGTAATTGATGAAAAAAGTGATGAAATTTTTGCCAGTAAATTAGAACCCAGAGAGTTGCAGTGCAGGAGGATTTCAATTCAGTAAAGCTCATGTTCACTTCTAACAAATAACCACAGACAAACAAACAAAACAAAATAAAACAACAACGAGACAAAACAAAACAAAAAAGCCAAACCAAACAAAACAAAATGGCCCAAACTCCACAAGCTTCTGACTTTCTATATTTTCCTTCTCTGGAGAAGTTGCTCTGTGCCAGATGAAAAGGGGAAATGTTCTCACGAGTTTACTGCTATTTTAAAGGGCTCTGCCAGGGACATCTCCATTCTCGGGTAAGGGCTATGCAGAACTTTTAGAGTCATTCGGCCCTTCATAGAATCATAGAATGGTAAGGTTGGAAGGGACCTCAAAGATCATCTAGTTCCAACCCCCTACCATAGGCAGGGACNTTCAATGTCTTTCCTGTGCTGGGAGCTCCAGAACTGTACACAGTACTCCAGATGGAGACGGACAGACAGACACAAACTCAAGCAAGTAGCTGGAGATCTCAATCAACTTGTGACCCTTGTGTATCCTGTGCAAGCATCTCTAATGGAAGAATGCATCTACATCTTACAGGGGTAGAAGCTGCCAGTGAAAAATAAAACCAGTATTGCTTGGGGGCCATTAAGTCAATTTTCAATTTTAAAAGTATTTTAATGCAACTGGACACTTTCCTCAAGTATCTACTCCCTGTGTCCCCTTATAGCATTCTCCATATGTGAATACACCTGTAGGTCAAAAAATACATGGGAGTGCTTTAGAAGACACTTCAAAGTTTAAAGGTCAATCTACATACTAGCAAACCCATCCAATTTTTGCTTTAGGCAGGTGATACTGCCCTTGGGATTTCCACCTTTGAAAGTTACTTTTTTGGCTGATGGGGATAAAAGCGCCATGTGATTAGCCCTGCATATAAAAGGTAGGGCATAAGGCTTTGTATGTTACCTTAGAAACTTTGCTCCTGGGACAAGCAGGGGCTGTAGAAGATGTATCATTTGTCTGATTTGGCCTCCAGGCAGAGAGGAAGAACCAAGAAGGTTTTGCCTTGTACCATCATTCTGCACTTCTTGCTGCTGCAACGTGGAGCAGCCTTCTCTCCCTACAGCAATGTCAGCTTCCACTGCATCCTCTGTGAGAAACCTTGTTATACTTATGAAAACATGGTCCTGCTCAGGGAAGGTAGAGACACCACAACCTCTGCTCTGACTTAACTCATGATGAGCTACTACTTGGGATTAAAAAACAGGGAGTTTTGGCAGAAGCTTTGCAAGAGAAAAGGTGGGAGGACCTTTGGGGCCAAATGTGATCATTAAAAACCTCTGTCCTAAAAAGGAAAAAGAAAGAAGAAAATTAACAGGAAATAGAAAAAATCCTGTTCTTCAGGTAGTTTAGTTCAATCCTAAAGAAAAAAAGGGGGAAATAAAAGAAAAAGAAAGAGCCTAGAGCAAATAACCTATCATAGACTTGAAGTGAAAGCAAATAACCTCCATATGGATATAATATCACATAATTGCTCAGGCAACAATTAATGGATCTTTATGCAATACTTCAAAACATCTTTATAATTAAAAGCATTTCTTTGTGCAAGTTATACTGCCTTTCGTTTTCAAATCACTTGGCTTCTCTGCAGCCTTTAGTGAGAGCCATAAATCCAATTTGTTTTCATCTAGCTACAAAGAGGAGCTGCAAAATATAAACCCTTCCTTCTGTAAGGAGATGGGAAGGCTGCATCTGGGTAAGTGGTAACACAGAGAAGTCATCCAAACACCTAAAACCATAACGAAATACAGCAAAGATTGCCACTGATTCCAAAGAGCTTCAGACCAGGGTCCTAATGCTGTTGAACTTCACTCACATGGGGCTCAGTGCTCCTAGCCTGACCCCAGCAAAGGCTTCATTCACATATCCAGCAGATGTAAGCTCCCCAAAATTTTCATGCACACTGTCTCCTGCCTGTAACATATTTGTTCCTCCTTAGAGCACACAAGCTTGCCTGCAGGAGCCTTTAGCAGTTTGGCTTGTAATCAGATATTCACCAGCACCAGGTGTGAAGCCTTCCAAGACCTAAATTCCCACTGATAGGAGAAGAGCTGTGTGCTAGAAAACACATGGTTAGAGGGATCCAGAAGGACGTATGCTGTTCCATGCCATCTGGACCATGTTTTGCCCTGCCTAAGAGTGGCATTATAGTCACAGTTGAAAGAAACTACTCTTAGCAGGTCAGGACTGGGTCCTAAAAGGGGTCAGAGGTTTAAGCATCAGAGGACGCAATGTGTAAGTCATAGTAACCACTAAGGAGTTCTCCCATTTGGATAGGGTATAATTCACTGTATAGGATGAAATCAATGTCAGTAGGAGAAGGAAGAACAACCCACAGCACATCCCAGGTGATCCAACCATTGCAGCACTGGGAGAGGTGGCAGAGGGAACCACAGATGGCTACTTACCTAGATGTCAGTGCCCTCAAGTCTGAAGTGCCACAGACATTTTTTGCTTTAAAAGATCTCCTGCCCCTTTCCGAGAGGTACAGAATGAAAAGATTCATACTTCCCATTGAAGAAAGACTTCAATAAACATAAAATTATCTTAGTTCATCTTCAAGTTTTTTTTTTCCTTGATTATGCTATGGAGTAATTTCAGTGCTGAAAAGGGGGAGTGCTAAGCACGGTGAGCTGCCACAGCACCATGTGAAACAGCAAAACACTTGTGGCTGTCACAGGCTGTATGAGAACACCTGGAATGCTGTCAGCTGCTCTGAGTTGTGTGTGGGCAAAAATATCACTAGAAAAGCAAGCAGTACTCTGCTGACGCTAGAGAGGTGCTAAAGATGGGAAAGAATATGGATTTTCATTTTTAGCATAACTTAATAGTATGCAAGATATGAACAAGTAGAAAGTCACAGAATCACAGAAACAGCCAGGTTGGCAAAGCCCCTCAGGATGACCAAGTCCAACCTATAACCCTACTCTACAACATTCACCATAAACCATATCCCTAAGCACTGCATCCAAACAACCCTTGAACACATCCAGGCTTGGTGACTCCACCACCTCCCTGGGCAGCTCATTCCAGTGCCTGACCACTCTGTGAAAAACTTCTTCCTAATGTCCAATCTAAACCTACTCAGTCTCAGTTTGAGGCCACTCCTCCTTGAGAGTGCTCCTGGATTGAAGTACAATGCAGAGACAGGTCAGCTGGTTTTGTGGTTTATGGTTAATAGGCCAGCAAAGCTTTTGTTTATGTGATGGTTTGGGAGTTCCCTCCCCCCACACACTTGTAAAATGACCCAGACTAGAACACAGCCGGGCTGGAAGTTAAGGACTGAAGTTCTGTTTACAGCTTAGCACAATATACAAGCAGAGATACAAACTATGTACAGGAATATTCACAGAAATATACAAGGTAAAGGTAATACAGAATCACAACTCCCCTCCCAGAAATCAGAGACCCCAGGAGGGGCTCCCAACCACCCTTCCACCTTCTCCCCACCCCCACACCTTACCCCAACGTTTGGCTTACGCGCAGGGAGGATCAGCTGGGGAGGATTAGAAGAAAAGTGGTTAGTGAAGTTATTCAGCAGAGAGGAGAAGCCAGAGCTGCTAGCCCAAGACCCATGTGCCTCATGACCCAGACTGCCCGCTCGAGAGACTCTCTTATCTTCTTTGTTTTGGGTTCCTTATTCCTAAACATCACAGCAAGCCTATGAGTGAAGTAGACATCACCATTGTTTTCCTTCACAGCCTATAGTATAATTTTCTCTATTAAAATATTCCAATTAGCTCAAACCAGCACAGTTTAAAAAATATTTTGACCCCTATGGATTTGATGGCATTGTGTCCCAAAGACATAGATTTCTCTAAGATTAAAAAATACTGCTTTTCCCAGCTGTGGTGAGAGGATTTCTGGTGCTGTTCCATGGACTCTACTGTCTCTGAAAGTATTGAAGAGATGAAGTTATATTTTAAAAAGAGTAGAAAGATGGCACATTTCATGTTCACAAAGTAATTAAAGAAAGAATTTTAAAACATGTCAAGTGTTAAGTCAGGGCTGTGTGTTCAAGGCTTTGGGGGAGAAGGAGTTAAGCACAACATATATAAATGCAATCCTTTACATGGATATACTCCAGGTTTAGATATTTTTGGAAGAGGAAAGAATAGAATTGAGATTAAAGAGTGTCTGCAGAAGAGTCATATTGAAACTCAACAGCTTCCTTACAGATTTTGGATCCCAAATACAAACTTGTGTCAAGTGAAATGCTTGGCTAAGGTGTTGGCTGGACCGGATCAGAGAATCACACACTGTGATATATGAACAAAGAAATAGATTGCAGACTCACAAAGGTAATTGTCGAGGCCTCCGGTTACCATTCTCTGTGTTTCGATGTACACACAGATTTATAATGGCCAAGGGCCTGATTCTCATTGACATCACCTAATAGTATTAAGTGATATGACAGCAGAAAGCAGAGACATGAATGCAAGTGAGAATCTGGCCAAATACCTGTATCTTTTGAAGTTTTGGCTGGCACCCAGGAATAATCCGGAGACTGAATCATCCCGGTTATTATCCAGTTGCTGTAACCTAGATGTACTCAAACATGGGCTCAAGCATCCTCTAGGGAAAAGACAGCCCCTAGAGGGGTGGTGATCCTGGCAATCCCTGTGGAAGGGACCTCTGTGATTCCCTTCTGTGATTCTATGGTTCTATATGGCATGTTTAGCAATCACTGAAGAAGATCCAGTAGAATAGAATTTATATGTATAGGTGAATGGTCTTGCCAAAGAGAGGTACCTTCTTATTTTTCCTTTGAGTTCTGTTGAATGATTTTTCTGATTATTTCTGAAGCTTATCAATATCATTTTGAATTTCCACACTACTGGCTGAATCATGTTTCGTGGGTCACATCCTAAGGCCTCCCCTTGCACATTCTCATACCAGCCAATCATAGTTCCGGATCTGTTGTAACTAGATGCCTAAAAATTGGTGTAACCAAACTCTAAGCAGAAGTACACTTACAGCACAGCAACAAAAAATGCTTTCATTCTGGAGATCAGTCTTCCACAGTCTCTTTTTCTTGACTTCTCTAGTTCTTTATTTGTGTTGAAATAAGCTTTTACCTAAACTTAATCTGGTTCCTGGTTGTGGTGTAACTTCCATTTAATTCTTCTCCGCAACAGAAAGTAAAACTCATGTTTAGAGTATTTTCCCAGTGTTTATTAGCAGCCCTCCCACCCTGTCTTTGAGTCATGCCCCTGGTCACAGAAGTCTTCCCTAGCAGATTTGCCCCCAACACACACTGCTCTCCCGTTATTCCCAAAGGGCTTGCTCTTTGCTCACTCTGCATGGATGTCACATTACCCCTGCGCTCATTTCCTTTGTCTGGGGATAGGGGCCAAGGCTGGCTCAGGTGCAGCTCTCTCACAGGTCATGCCCATCCTCCCCCTCCTGCCTGATTCATTCAGATGTCACAATCCAATGTTTATGAAACCTTCGTTGTGAAGTTGCCACGGCAGCAAGTCAAACGTCACTGATGCTGCGTCATCGAGTGAATCAGTCAGGAGAAGGATATAAAAAGAGAGCTGCTATTTATACACAGACATGACGGTACTCAGCTAAGGGCAGCACACACGTGGAAAGTGGTCACTAGATGTCACATCCATTGCCTTGGGGGATTCTCTGGCAGGTATTGGGAGCAGGAGGAGCGCTGCCCCCCTGCTCCCCAGACTCCCGGTGCAGCATTCGCTTAGGGAATCTCTATGCTCCCCAGAGGGCTGCCTCGCACGCTGGGAGAACAGCGAGAAAGGAGCCGACTCAAGTGACCGCAAGAGCTGTCTGGAGGGGCTGAGCACAGCGAGTGCCTCGGCCACGGGCAGGTTGTGGGAGGACGAGGGAAGTGTTCGGCTGAATTCACAGCTGTCTTATTTCCTGCAATCTGTCTCTGATTGGTTTGCTTCAGTTTGGAGTGTTGGCTGACAGGGATGGAGAGTTTCCTCTCCTGTCATCATCCTTAATGGTTAAAACACTCAAATCTGCAGAGGAAGGGGGAAGCAAACTCTCCTCCCCAAATTTTCTCTTCTCATTTAAAGCGCTGTCATAACGAAGCAGCTCCACCTGACTCCATGAAATTGTTACTGATTTATGCCCACCCAAGTTCAGGATCAGGCCAGCTGATGGGCAAAACTGCTGTTTCAAACCTTTTCTGAAGTTTCTCATTTCTCCTGTGGATTTCAGTTCTCACTGGTGGCACACGACAGGTTTATCCCGCAGCATTTTTATGGCGTGGTGACAGTGGCCTGCAAGTAACAGCCCTGAGGTTTACTCTAGTTGCAAGTCTCTGTGTTTGTCAACAGGAGCATTGTCAAAAGAAATGAGAAAATTGCAAAGAAAAACAACAGTCCCATCGTATGCAGCCAGTCTCATGGGCTTTTCTTGGAAACATCTTGGCAGTTCAGAGCAGTCTCCCTCCCAAAGCAACTGCATTTTGACAGGGCTGATAAGTCAGGCTTGTGAAACAAGGGCTGCTGTTAGTTAAAAATGGCAGTTACAATAGAAAAAAAACCCTTTTTTTTCAAAATTTAAATAGGAGGACACCAAGGCTGTCTTTAATGAATATTTCTGATGCAGGCACCAAAAGAATCTGATGGAAATTGAGATTTGACTTGGCAGTAGCCCAGATCAGAGGAGATTATGCGATATCATTACCTTCTTATTTTTAAAAGCCCCACATTTGAACACACATGAACCAGAAGAGTTTCCAGCTTGAAAAGAGATAGATTTTTGATTCTGACATGCCAGTGAGCATAGGAGTGGTCTGTTCTGAATTCAGATCTTGTATTTATTAAAACAAAATCTTCTTGGATAAATAATATGATGTTCATGTGTTTGGGCAAACAACTTTTGTCCTGAATTCCAGGCAGAAGAGCTCATTCAGAGGCAGCACAAGCTTGGACTGACTTGAATGTTGTCTTCATTATTTACAATTGGATTATAACACCTGTCCCCACAAATTATATTAAATTCTTTAAGGAAAAAATAAGTCAATTGTGATAAAAAGTCTTTCCACATAGAATCAAACCTGCTATCTTTGATGTCATTTGTTTTCCCCTTGCTCTCTCCCAGTCTGGACTAAAGTGTGATGTAGCAGGATGAATGCCAAGTGCAGAGAAATCTGCCAGAAAGCAATTAAGTTTTTGTGTTCTGGGTGAGATTTTAATGTGTCATAGAGAGTTACAAATACCCAGCTACACCTCCTGCCGTGAACAGGGCAGAAACAAAACCATGGCAGATAACTTTGAGGGTGCAGCACTTAAAACGCCATGAGGCACGGACCAAGCAGGCCTGGCATCACTGAGGAGGGCTTTGAATGCAGGGGCATTCTCTGTCTGCATTCTGCATGCACCCCAGACTGTGCCAGCAATGCTCCACTATGGAGTGTGGAGGATGCAAGTGACCCTAAGGAGCCACAGATGTACCCACCCGTGTGTAATGTCTGCAACAGTGTGCACTGCTTCTCTAAGAACTTTTAGGCTATACCTACCTGATAACTTGCTCTACCTCTGCACCCAGATGGATAAATGTGAGCTACAAAGTGGAAGCCACAGGGCACAGCAATGAGGTCAGTTAGCCCTTCTGACACATTAGCTCGGGATCACTTCTGCTCTAATGCACCGTGACATCATGGCAGAGCACAGAAACTCTTAGCTGCATGCTCGAAGCTCTGTAGAATTGTTCATTTCTCAGTTCTTCAGTCTTTCCTATCACAGGACAGGCTTGTGAGAGCAAGTGAACAGGCACCCAGGTACAGCGCTACCTGAGGTCATAAAGATATGGTTGAACACCTTGCTACAGTGAGTCCTTTTGCCTTTTATCAGTCTCTGACTCAAAAGTGTATGTAAGGCCTCTTATCCAAAAAGGGCTGTTAGTGGAATTTATGACTCCCCTCCTAACACTACAGCCTGTAAGCATGTTGCCATTTATACACAAGAGCTTTCCTGTTTGCTGTACAGCATAAGGAATGCATCTGATGGAGACATCCTTCCTAGGACCTCTTCAGTGGAGGACATCCTACTTGACTTATTTTCTGACAAAGAGCTGTAAACACTGTCAGAGGGAGAGATCTTGATCAAGGACTTTGAAAGGACGGTTCCAGAGGAGTCAAAGGAACCCTCAAGTGTTCAGAAGATAACAGACTTCAGAGGACTCCAAAAAAGTGAAAAGGGCACTCCAAGAAAAGTAAGTGGACATGGATATTTCGGTGTGCACAGTGATTATTTAATGCTTATCTTTTCTTTGCAAGGAAATTCCTGCAGACACCAAACGACTTGTGTCAACATGTTTTATCAGTGAAATGAAAATCTGTCTTGAAAACATTTGTATGGGGTTTTCAGCTTTATACAATGAAATATCAAATGTTTCAGTAGGATTTGAGTGTTCCTCAGATGCCAACAGCAAAATGGAAACGTTTTTCTCAGCTCCTGTGACTTGGTCACATAGCAAATTATCTTCTGCGCCATCTCTGTCTATCTACTGACCATCCCACTCCTCAAATAGAAGCACTATCTGGCTTGTAGATCTTCTAAGGACACCAAGTAGGATTCTACTCTGATTTGCAAGGCTGTATTACCTGTTGCTGTCACCAGGGTTGATCTTCTCCACTTCTCAATCCTTCCACTCCAGCAAATTCTGTTCTTTTTACATCTGACCATTCAGTTACGTCAGTTGAATCATCACCAATTTCTCTGGTGTTGTCTTTCTACATTTCAGTAGCCAGACAAAGGTTGTCCTTTGGTAACCAATGTTTTTCATGATCCGTTTACACTCTGGCAGTTCCAAAGCCATCAATTTCAAGACTCACTTGATCTTCTCTAGCTCTTCTAAACCTGATTCTAGACTGAATCCTCCCAGCTCCTACAAGGTCTTCACATTTCTTTCACATCTATTTTTCTTCTTTCTAATATGCTTTGTATAAAGTTGTTAGTGGCATCTTCCTTTTACTTACCTGAGATTATACTTCACACAAATTGAGGAGAGCTGCAACTCTAAACCATTTTGATTAATTATACAGATTTTCATCTTTATTTGTGATGCTTTCAATGAGAAAGCATCACAAATTAATTTCTCAACACTAGAAAAGCAGCGAATACCTCGGCCTCCTCAACTTGTCCCTAGAATTCAGGAGTTTCAGACTTCTATGAAAACTAACCCCATCATCTCTTTTCTTAGCTAGAGATTTCAGCTTAACTACTTGGTTTGAGTCTTCCAGATTGGAAAAGAGTCTACATGCCTGCCCGTCTTTGCTACCTTTCTCAGTACCTCTTCAACAGCTCTATGTGTCTCCTGAGGACAGAATAACTAGATCCATGCACTGAATCCAACATGCCAATCTATTACATACTTCCAGAAAGGCACAACAATTTCTCTTCTTTTGCCATCATTTTTTATATGCTTTTTGAAGTCTATTTATTTTCACTCTTGCTTATACTTTCAGCAAATTAGGAAGAATGCTTTTTCAGCTTCAGTGATAACTAATATTTGATGATTCCATCTCTAAAGATCAGTGGCATTTTTCAAAATGCAGGTTATCTTGTTTTCACATTTCTTCTGATGGAGACACTACTGTAACATCATTCTGCAGCTTATTACACTTACCTTTAGGCTTGACTGTTCTAAGCCACTTTCTGAAAGTGTTGTCTAACCATAAAACTGGAAATTAATGACAAGACCTGCCATGCTGCCTAAGACAGGCAGGACTTGGCATGGAGAAAGAGCACCACTGAGACACAGAGGTAGCCTAAAACTCAGAATTTGAACCCAAATTGCTGCATAGTAGCTATTAGTTAATGTTTCATCATTTGCTTATTTTACATAATTAGGATTTTTCTCTTTCAGTTAATTATTTGTGACTGCTTTTTCTTATATTAATTGATGAACAGGCACTGTGCTATTATGAATGCAATTTTCTGTTATTATTTTCAGTGTAACTGTTCCTCAGGAATAAGACTGTGCACAAATCTAGTAAGGAATTTTACATTCAAGAAGGTAAAATAAAAGTGATATATTCTCCTTGCATGTAACAGATCATAACCTTTATCCATAGGCCAATATTCCAGTCAGATGATGTTTATGCACATGGAACAATTTATTATCATGAGAGTATTTTCATATGGACACGGGTCAGTGGATAGCCAATGCCAAATTATACACAGGTAAGCACAGGATGTAAAATATTGTCCCATTAATATGATGATCAGCTAGAATTACCCCCACAGCAAGGCACAGAAAAGCAACTGCTGTAACAGCACAGACCATCTCTGCTTGTCATAAAGCCCCAGAGTTTCTCTTGAAGTTTGTCCAAGTACACATTTTTCTCATTCTAAGGAACAGATGACATGAGCTAACCATGGGGCATCTTCTACTGATGACTGACAAAGGCCATCTTTGTCTCCCTAGCATTGCAACTCCAGTTTAGTCCATTGACAAAGACTTTCTGAGAACTGTAAACTAAGAGTCAGTGGGAGAAGCTAGTATAATCCATTATGCTTATCTTCCACAAGATTAGAATGATTTCCCATTCTGCCTGCATTTTCCATACAGGTTCATCAAGCCATTTATCCCTCCAGAGGGACATCGATGAAGGATCTAAAACAGGCTGAATGTTTTAGATCCGTGCAGATCTGCACAGAAATGGTATCCACACAAGACCAAGGGGGGACATTGCAAAGCACACAGAGTTTGCTTTACAATGAACACGGACTGGCATGCCCTTTCCTTGAACCCCACTTGGAGAAAGGAAGAATTT